>CABFVZ010001306.1:197939-211991 GCA_902151445.1 Timema monikensis
CCCCCCCCACATATATATATTTGGCTCACCATAGGGAGAGTATTTTATAATACAGTATATCCTTTTTAATTCGAAGTCCAAGGAATATCCAAACATATTCGAAATATCCAAAATTTTAATCAACTAATGGGTATCTATCACACAATAAATAAAAAACCTCAAGATGAAAAATTGTAAGAATTAATTCCCCGTACATAAAATGCAGATTTTATCAATGTTTGCACTTAAATTACATTAGATACTTTGGTAAAAAAAAGTCCGGTCTTGTCCGCGTTAAAAGATATTTTGGTTCGTAACCTTCGAGGACGTTTGACAATTCACTGGACCATTGCTTAGACATTTCTTTATCTATAGCTGCACCCTCACCACATATATTTTTAAAAGAAATGTCATTTCTTTTCTTCAACCCTGGCAAACCAACCAGAACTTACCTTAAAAATTTCAACTCCCATTTTATCAGCAAATTCTTCTATCTTGACTGGAATTAATGGGTCACTTAGAGGAATGATAAGGTCGCGTGATTGTCTGAACCACTTTAAAACACACTCGTCAACCTCAGGAGAATCACCGCCTCTAACACGTTTTCTTGTTCCTCCATATGGCACTTTCCAACTCTCTATGTTTTTTTTAATGGTAAGTCGTTAATATAAATGATATAAACATTCGCAAAGTGTGTGTAATAAAATACACTTGAACCTTAGGACAGGTACAAAATATAGTCCAGGGCAGTTAATCTAGCACTTTGAAGGGTTAAACCAACACTTCATCAATTATATTTTAATCCATGCTGGGAATCGAACCCGGAACCCTTAGCTCAACAAATTATTATGCGAAAACATAGAGGGTTTTTCTCTCTTATTTAATAACCGGCTAAAGCAACAATATAATTTCTCTGGTTAGTTATTATGTCAGTAGGCCTATATTTGAATGCCTGTAAGAAATATCTGTATACTTAAAACACATTGAAACAAATTCGAATTAAACACTGTATATCTATGTTATTTTCATTTTAAAATCATATAGCTTATAAATGCTCACTAGAGTACAAGTTTTTTTTATTTCGGCTCAAAATTGCCTTTTTATAGATGCCAAAGCCATCTCTTAGCTTGAAACATTAACTACGATCTCGACAGGCAAACACCTACCTTTCTTTTGGTAGAAATAATAATAATTTTGTTTTTTGGATTAAATTAAACCATATTATTTTCATTAAATATAATAATTTAATTTAGATCCGTTACTGTTTTACACCCTAAAGCTCAGGTATTTTTTTATTCGTAAAATGCGTATAACTAAAAACTAGGGCATGCACAAAATCCCGTCCGCTGGCTGTTAATTTATCAAACCAACATTTATAGCCATGTCGGGAATCGAAACCGTGACCATTAATTTAGTGACAGATATGATATTGAATGAGCTAAGGTGGCGGCTGAATATCTTATAAAAATTTGATCCAGCACATTGCAAACGTGAATTTAATAAGTGCTTAGAGCGACAGTTATGTTTATAATGATTAAAATAAAAAAGGATAATAACCTTCTATACTCATCCACGATTATAAGAGCTAATATTCTTTGTGGTTAAACTTGAGTCGATCGGCTGACAGAAGGTTTTGGTATGCCAGCGAAACAACGGTGGTTTGAGGTAGACAAGAAGCAAATAAATCTTGAGTAATAAGCTGTCTATTTCTAAGCTAGTGGCTATAGTATTGTTATTTAAAAACGGTACCTTTTAATACAAATTTAAAATATGTTCTTTAAAAGATATTTTAAGTAATTAAAGAGTGGCAAACTTACATATTGGACGATTTATCACCACCAATCCACCCCAAACATCAGGCATACCGCTGATCGTCTTTCCAGGGCCTGCGGCAGGGTCCGGTGGGGTGAATCATGTCGCTGGGGGCAGAGCACCGACCGCTTCTAGGAGCTGATCGTGTACAGGGCTCGCCTCGCTGCTTTCAGGGGGCGGTTCCCACTCAAAAGCTGAAAAATCTACGGTGAGTGGTAATTCGTGTAGCCGCCCCCATTCACTGGCTACAAGGAATGGAGGTGTTTGTAGCTCTAGGCAGTCGTCCAAGCCGTTTGGATCCAGTAATCTGCAATTAAATAAATATATATCGATTAATTTTGAGGAAAAAAAACCACTGCCAATACTTTAAACTCTATAGCAGAACGCTAACTACCCATGGATCAGTTGTTATCCTCTAGGCAAATTCCATCCTCGCTAAATAACTACAATGGGTCTGGATTATCGGGGACGGCTGGTTGAATGATAGCGATAGGTGCCAGGAGTTTGTCTTGTTGAGATTCTATCAAGAGAGAAATACCGCTGTACATCAAAGACGTAATAAGCAAAATAGTTACCATTAAAATATACAAAACGGTTTAAAACATACCTGAATTTATCCAAAGTCCCAGTGCGTCAAAACTAATTTTAATGTTCATCCGACTCAGTTATGAATTATAATGACTGAATGTAATGATTTTAGGGTCTTTATATAGTCACTTCAATGGGGTAAGTCACATATAAAGGTGTAATATTCTTATTGGTCAATAATATTGTTTCCTAACAAGTAGTTCCGTTACGTGTCATTCGTGTTTTAGCATTCGCTGAATATGGGTGTGTTTCCCCCTCCTAGATAAGGGCACCTGTAAGGACTGCTATCCACCCTCTGTGGTCGTGTTTATTTTTTCCAACCCCGCAAATACTGGTACAGATCTCATCCTTTGACGGAAGGAGGTAGGGGGTTCAAATCCCTTCTAGGTTTGACAGGTCAACAAAATCAATACGATTATTTCGAACAAACGCCAATTACTAATATTTAATACATTAATACATTAATGGAACGTTGATTTCAGAAAAGACTTTGATATAACTCAACCTTTTCATTAAATCTAACTAACTCAATTTATCTAATTTAATCAAAACTTTTGACTGGAGACGTTAACGTTACTTTAACTTGTGGTTTAAATAAGTTTTATTTTTCATTCTTGTATTAAACTACGCTTACATTGGAATTTTAATATGTTATGAATTATAGTTTGACCATTTGACTCATTTAAATGTCAAATTATTGAGTCAATGAAATATTTTAAATTTAATAAAGTTTATTATAAGATAAGGGTTATTCCAAGAGTGTAAATAATTTATCCAGGCTATTTCTGTTGTACAGGGATTTATCCCTAGTATTCACATTTATAAATTCTTTAATTTGTAATTATACCATCTCAATTTTTAAATAACAATATCTAAGTCTTAACTTATATTTATTCACTCCTTATTATTATTATTATTATTATTATTTCTATTATTAGCACCGCGTCTTACTACCCGTTCGGGTTATACGCACTTACGCTAATGTTTAATGGTAGGGTGATTGTGGGATGAAATGGTGGACCTACAGTTTAACGTGGACTCCGAACCACGGTGGAGGCCTGGCATTCCTCACATTCCACTCCTTACTAAAGATTGTTATAGAATGTTTTCTAAAATGTGGTTAATACATGAATCTTCTTAGAGTTTTTCCCGTTTCGCTCCCACACAAATGCGGGTACATCCTGATATCCCTGTCAAATGATGAACAAACACTAATTTTATTATTCTTGTGCCTGCCTCTTTAGACATACATTTTAATTTCAACTCATTCGGACAAAGACATCAAGGTTCGAATCCATGCTAGCAGGCAGGATATCTACAGTCGTACATACTGAACGTAGAAACATAACAATATGTTTAAATAGGGATTGTTTGCGAAAAATCGGCCCCTGAATGAGCGTTAAAAACCACATCTGAGCCGAGGCCTTCAGAGGTCGTTCATGAAGGGCTACGACCCGATGTGTCAAAGGACTTTCCTGTGACACTATTATACCAAGGGGTGGGGTGGGTTAATTACTCTTCAATAGTGTCATTACTATCCGCTTTCAACATCTATGACTAAAATAAATAAGTTTAATTACACTAGAGGCTCCAAAGCACAAATCGGTTACCATACATTTCAGCTCTTGGGGGTATTTGACACACTGAGCTCACAAGGAAGNAAAAAGAAGAGAGTCGCGTGTGGTGGGGGGGGGGGGGGGGGGGGGGGGGGGTGAAAGGAGGTTCAACAGATTCTTGCGGCAGGGAAATATTGCTCACATTCTACACTAAACGGCTGACGAGAGAGGATGCCCTGCATTCTCCTGTCCTCACTAGCGATGCCAACATTTTATGTGATGCGCGGGAAGAGTGCCCGACGCCTGAGACTGCACGCTCCCCTACCAATAAACAAAAAACTCCCACCCAAAACCTTCCCCCCTGGGAAACATTGGTTAAAAAATTAAATGGGGCACACATTCAAAACCAATGGGTCACACAAAATAAAATGAGCACACATAAAAAATCGAATGGGGCAAAAAATCAAATGGGCCAAATTGGACCTCAAGCCTTCTAGCTTTTGCCATGTGCGAGAAGTTCGTGCATGCTACTGCGCATTCTTCCCCTGAGAAGGAATAATAAATATATAATTATCTAAGAGCGCCAGTTAATGACCTGCAGATGCAGAGAATATTATAGTCGATGGTGTCGCAAATAAAATTAATAAAAAAGTATTTGTGCTTAATATTTATTGTTTTGCTTATTAGATTAATATATTATATTACAATTTTTTCGCGATAAAAAGTTTTCTTTAACAAAAATCATTAACTACGGGATAATGTAAAATCAGTTAGACGAACACAAATTACAACTATTTTTCTTATAACTAAAACTAATTTGATTTTAACACTAAGTTGACGTTAATGTTCTACAATTATTATAATAACATTAGTCAGTCAACTTTCGTAAACAAAACGTTTAATTAATATCCGATATGGTACCACTCAAGGCGTGTAGCTTAAGAAAACAACTAAAAGTTAAGAGGATTTAAAAGTAAAGCCTATGTTGATTTGGATTGACAAAACTCATCACATTTCATGCAGAAAAATTCAAAACAATTGCTTGTTAATGAAACTATTTAATAAAATAAAATATGCTTTCTTTATTTTTGCCACTCACAGTAAGCTAAAAAAATAATTTTTTTTTGAGGGGGAGAATATCCACACAGAATTTTAAAACTTTCCTGCTAACAAGTTGTTTCCAAATTAAATGAATGATTAGTATAAACTGTTAACTCAAAAATAATAATGCTGTGAATACTGAGAAACCCACTTCGGTGTTTGCATGGTCTAAGGCGCTAATCTTATAATAGACTAGACTGTCGAAGAAGGGGAGATAAATGTTTGATCCTGACCAGGCGTACTGAAGGGGGTCTTTCTTATATCTTTTCCACTCTCCCTCCACGCAAATGTGAATAAACTTTCTCAAAATTCAACCTTATAAATAGTAAATACTTTTAAAACAATGGAAATATTGGTTTTATTTATAAATAACAAAACATGATTTAAAAATTAAAAACAACACTCAAATAAAAATATAATAGAAAAAATAATCAAAATTGTTTCAAATCATGTCTTTAAAACTTTTTTTTAGCCCTGCGTCTTACTAACCGTGTACTATGTAACTTATGTACTAATTACGCTAATGGTTTTAGTAATTAGGTAGTTTATATTTATAGGAAGTATACCCGCATTTGCGCGTAGGGAGAGTAGAAAACCATTCTGGAAAAACCACCCTCAAAACACCCGACCGAGAATCTGACCTCGATTTACCCATCATCAGCAGTTTAGTCTACTGCGAGAATAGCGTGTTAGACCATGTGGCCACCGAAGTTGATCTCTTTAAGACATTCAAATTACACCAACAAATTTTAAAAAAAAGTTTAATAGTAACTTATGTTAGTTTTATAGTTGATCATATTAATATAAGTTTTAAATATCCTCACTAACGTTCGAAACAAGTATACAGTCTCAATATTACATTTATTTTAATTGAAATCATAATATTAGAAAGGGACCATGCGAAAATATTTAAAATAACTACTATTCAAGTTTTTAGTGATCTATTTAGCTATTCTTATTTCCATTGCCATGTTATAGCAATGTAACTTCAATGGAAAATAATTCCAAATTGACGAAAATATAGAATTAGTTTACCGGTCAAAACTAGTTTTAGAGTTCTCTTACGATATTAATCTGAAATCAGACACTAATTTTAACAATATGTTAAGTTACCGAATGATTTATAAGAGAAACTGCTAATATAATCTAAATATTGAGTTGTACATCAAAAGGAAGCTCGAAAACGATGAGCTTATAAAACTTTTAATCTTGATCCCGAATTTAATGACGAGCTCGGCTCGAAGCTCATAATCTAATTATTGCAGAGCCCTACAAAATATATTTTAAGATAGTTTAGGATTTCATAATATGTATTGAATATTCAGAACTGCTATTCTCATCTATACTTCTATACTAATATTATAAAGAGGAAAGATTTTTTGTTTGTTTTTTTGTTTGTAATGGATAAACTCAAAAACTACTGGACCGATTTTAAAAATTCTTTCGCCAATATAAAGCTACATTATTAGCGAGTAGCATAGGTTATATTTTATTTTGAAAATTTAATCTATTCCTCATAAAAAGGTCGATAGTATATTATATGGTTGTTGGAAAAAAGAATGAGATGAAAATAGGAGGGAGGATAAAAAGAGGGAGGGGGCTATACAGTGATGGTAGGACTGTATTTTAAAAAAATAAGTAAAAAAAAAGTTTTGTTTTTTATATTGACATGATGGATGATTTGAAGCTTTGTTTTACAAGATTCTTTGCAATATTTTTTTACCGGGAAGGGAGCTATTAAGAAATACATCAGCGAGAGTGTATATAGGGCATATCTATATATTATATTCCTTCAATTAGAAAGGTTCTGTTAAATAACTTTATGTTCCGACAGTTATTACAAATCATCTTATAGCGTCATTTTTAACCCCAATGTAAAAAAAACTATATAATATAATTCAGTTACTCATTCACGTATCCCACCATCTGTCTTCACGATGATGTGTGGAACTCTTTTGAGTGCTTATATCATCTCCGAGAGCTTATTTCGAAGTCATAAAACTTTTCCAGCCTTCACTAACTTCATCTAATCCCACCAAACTACTAACAACTCCTTTTCAACCAAAGCACACGCGATTTGTGTATACAAGTTGAATTAAAAAAAAATTGTTAACTAATGTGAAACCTGCACTAGTGGACACGCGAACAAAGGCGTAAGTCTTGTCTGATAAGGTTTACCTTTGAAGCGGTTGTTGTGGTTTCAAATCCTGGCTGAGTGTACTGAAAATATTTCATCGAAATAATTTATCACTCCCCTTCACATAAATGCAGGAACATTTACTAAACATCTACCTTCCTAATTCTTACCCCATTAGCTTGATTAGAATGCGTTTTATCAGGCCGGGGTGTAAAAAGACAACCCTTACCAAAGAGAGAAATATTTTGTTTTTGAAAAGGGACCGTTAGATTCCCAAAATAAAATAAATGAGTCTATAGTTTATCAAACCAGAGTGTACACCCTAAAATCACTCGGCTAAAGTTCAAGTGTCCTTTTCGTGTTTGCGGGAGGAAATCAATTCAATCAACAGAATCACCGTAACGTAAATGTTGGGTGACGGGCTAGATTCATACTGAGGAAATTATATTTCCCTAGGGCTGTACATACTGGATATTAAATAACATAATGTTTCACACGCTGTTGACTTAAGGAATTTTTAGGTCCTAATCATCTTAATGTCCATTAGGACTACCCGAAGCTTGCATGAATCTAAGATCCGCTTTGGTGGTCGATTCTACTTTCGTAATAGAATGGACTGCCGATGATGGGGAGATTAGAGTTCGAATCTCAGTTGGGTGTCGTGAGTGTGGATTTTCCTATATAGTTTTCCCATATCCCTCCACGTATATGCGGGTATATTTACCCTAAATTCAACCTGCTCACCCCAAACTAACTAGCATAATTAGTACACATGAGTATAGCTTAAATGGGTACTAAGACGCGGTGATAAAAACTCAAAGCTATCTTGTAATTACACTTCCTAATATAAGTACACACATCTCATAAAAGTGTTTGTCTTTTTGAGCTCAGGTTTCCAGGTTAGATTATTGACTTGCAGAAATAAATGAGGTTATCTTGGGATATCACCTGCACCGGTGTCCATATGGTCTAAGGCATCACTCCGATGAAATGGAGATCGTTGTTTGAATCCCAGTAGTTGTTATGAGTTTTTTTACCAAATGTTTTTCCACTCTCCTTCCACACAAATGTGAGTACACTTTTTGCTTGGATTCAACCTTCCTCATATCTAACTCATTAACATAATTAGTACGTGTGCGTTTAGCTTGAACAGGAAGTAAGACGTGGCAATACAAAACTCGGGTCTTCCCTATCACAGTGATGAATAATTGGTATACCCGTTTCAGAGTTAAGTTAGTTTTGTAGGTCTTGCTCTGATATATTAAACTGGCTCAGAAAGTTCGCATTAAATTTCCCCCAGTGAGTTTTTAAAAAAAGAACAAATATAAATATGAAAAAGTGTGTAAAGTTCACTTTTTTGATTCAAAGCAAAGTAATTTCGAGTATATGAAAAATTCTTCAAGTCAAATGGAAGTTCGAGTATTTCTAAAAAATTTTTTTTTTTAAATTTATAGCCCATTACTTTATACTCTTAATATTTTATAAAACTGTTTTATTGCAGAAATGTACAGATTTCATAAAAAAAGATCAACAATGTTAATATTACAATACGTTATTAAATAATTATATATTTTTGTCATGCATAAAACAACAGAACATAAGTATAATTGAACATATTTGTGTATTCTGTCAATATTTTTTTATCCACAAAGCTTCTTAATATCGAAGCCATTTTATTTTTAGCGTTTTCACAAAACATTGTTAGGATAATCAAGTCTCGTGCAGTTCAAATGGGAGATTCTAGAACCTTGTTCTAGGTGCTGTTTGGCAAACCCAATGGGAAGAGACCATTGGGAAGATGTAGACTCAGACAGGAGGATAACATTAGATTCGACTTGAAAGAGATTGGATGTGATGAGGTGGACTGGTTAGAACTAGCTAGATATAGGGATATGGTGTAATGAGGTGGACTGGATAGAACTAGTTCTAGATAGGGATAGGGTGTAATGAGGTGGATTGAACAGAACTGGTTCAAGATAGGGATAGGGTGTAGTGAGGTAGACTGATTAGAATTAGCTCTATATAGGGATATGGTGTAATGAGGTGGACTGGATAGAACTAGTTCTAGATAGGGTTAGGTTGCGTACTTTTGTAGGTGCGGCAATTAGATGTTGAGTCCCTAATGGCATAGAGTTAATAAGTAGAAGCCGAAACTTTCAAAGCTTCTCACACACTTGCAAAAAATAAAATATTACCCGGGCCATTCAGGCGCTATTGAATCGCACAAATTGTAATGTTTCTTATTCATATCTTGTCTCGGAGAGAAAAATACTTAATTAATAATGACGTTTATTCTTGTAGAAAACCCAAGTTGATGTAAACTAGGTCGTTAGGAACTTTGGAAATAAGATAAAAATTTAATCTCATTTATTTTCTTTCACGTTCATAGCTCACTAATTGAATCTCTCATTCATTTCCAATTACGAGTTGCAAAATTTCTCATTTATTTTCTATCATGATTTTCGTGACGTCATATTCATTCAACGAGTTTGTTGTTGGGTAAGGGGGGGNGGGGGGGGGTAGAAGAAGGGCGTATAAACATGTCAAATGTAGTCATTTACTTAAGGGAACCTATAATTTACTATGTTCGTCAGGATTTCAATGTCCTCTAAGCAAATTTATAAATAGGTTCACCATCTGTCCCTTATTTTATGGGATAGTCCCGTATAAGCGTGTTATTGACCCATCAGCCCAGACAAAGAGATTGGGGACGCTGAAAAATCTTGTATTTCCATAAAACCCTAATTTAATATTAATTTTTACTATTAAATTTTTAAGGACGTGCTTCAACAGTTTATATAAACTTTCACACTTAATTTGATTAAAAGATCAATTTGAAAAGTATTTTTAAAAGTGACAATGTATTCTAACTCCATAGTGATATTGCCAAGATTTGTGGATATAGGGTGTCATGTGGTCAGCACAATGAATCTTCCTGCAGCTGTTCAACTCAATTATATATAAGAATCAAATAGTCAAAGCTTTTATTTATTCTTTTTAGTGAGGATTACTCCAGCTAGATATATTCTGAAAATTGAAAAATGACACCTGGACACGGGAATCGAACCCGGGATATTTGCATTAGTACTCCAATACTCTGACCACTGAGTTATCCAGGAATCGTCTCGTGCCCATGATCATTCTTCACTCATACATCAATTATTTATATATATATATATATACGTATTACCTTTGGCAAACAATTTACGTTGACGGTTAAGTTAAACTTTCTCTTCATATGCACTATAGACACCCATCACGTAATTTGCAATTTATAATAATTTACCTAACACTTTAACTAACTCAGTCTGTAACGTGCCTGTCTAGTGAGCGAGTGGTCTTTGGTACAATTCCCGAAATAACTGAGAAAAACTATGATCGGTGAGATGAGGGTTCAACCTCTTAGTATGAAAAATTCATGGCAGGAGCACTAGGTGTTGTTTCTGTTCTAGATTTAAGTTAGTTTTTAAGTCTTTTACTTATTTAATTAGTCGGTTCAAAAAGTGCACGTTAATTATCTCAAATAATAAATACTATGAGCTGATACTAATCAAATACTCTTTGAGACAGTTTGTAACTACGTTAACGTAGTATAAGGTGTCAAAGCTCGTAAGATACAAGATTGCTGGTGACATGGAGGTTGAGGTCCGAATCTCGGCCGTGTGCACTGAGAAGAGCATTTTATCACATTATATTTCTGGCACCTTAACCTAATCCTTCCACTGTTAGCAATATGATGATGGGGTACACCATTGGTTTGTGTGGAATGCATACGATCCGATTTAGGAAATACCTTCTTAGTAAAGTCAGTCGGGACTCGAATCCCGGCCTCCTTGTAACTGGCAAGACTAGAGTAACTGGAAATTTGGTCCATGTGCCCGCCAATACGAGTTATTAAAGTGCAATCAAAATACATGTTGATTATCTGACCTTAATTTGTATTTATATTTCAGTTAACAAAATTGACACCACCTGTCAAAAACGACAGTTTCAGGACATTCTCCTCGCCAAAGCTGCTCGTATGTTTACTTTAAGGCGGCGAATATTATAAAAGTAAAATTTTGAGCAAATGTACCGGTATTTGCGCGAAATTTGAGTGGAAAAGAGTTTAAGAATAAAAACCTATATCAGTAAATCTGACCGCGAGATTTTAACGTTTACATTGAGCCATCCGCCAACTACACTATGTAATGTTCCCAATTTTGAGCCCTTATTTTGTTTGAAATTCAAGGATAAGGTATGTCCTTGTTCCGTTAGTGTTTTCATGTATAAGACTGTTAGAATATGTACATACTTTTTCCAAGGACGAAAGGGAAATTTTGAAGATTTCTATTTTATGTTTCATATTTTGAACTCGGACTTTTATCTTTATTAATAATATTCTTTTAACTAGCTATTTTTTTTTATTTTAACATATTTAAGCCGTTCAGACAATTTAAAAGTAAATACATTTAAATTTTACAAAATTTGTTTAGGCCTGGTGGGTGAATTGGACAGTTTATAAAGAGAAAAGATACAGAGGTTATCGCTGTCTTTTTTCAATCCTTCATAACTGCTGATTTGGCAGGTTTCCATTCCAACAAGCTTCACAATTGTCTGATGCATTTTGGGATGCCACTGTTCAGCCAACCAGAAGGCAGAGAGAACTGAGCGCCAACTATTGTCATTGGTTCAGAAAATCGCATGATTTGAGAGGAGTCTCTGACGTCAGCTAGAAGGGGAGGTTTTGATCTGCTCGGAGAGACAGAAGGTTCCCAATCAGTCGCATTTAGATTCAACAAGTAATAAGACGTATAATTTACGCCTCACAAATTATGTATAATTTGTACTTCTCTTTTATAAACAAGGTTTTTTTTAAAAGTTGATTGAGACTAAAATAAAAGATCTTAAGTAATATTCGGAATTAATTAATTGTCCATATATCTTATAAAAAAGATTTACAACCTTGTGCGTGGTGAGAAGAATAATTTGATCTGCACGTATGTAAGAGCACACCGCGCGGCATGAACCACGCGTACTATAACAACTGGAACAAGTACCTCGGAGAAGCCCAACGACAGGGCTGCCCAGAGGACTCAGGGGGTCAAGGGAAACGGTATTTTGGAGGCCTGCTTTTACACAAAATAACAATTCAATTTCACTTAGTTTCCTTCGATTATTAAACTACTTGATTATTTTCACCAAAATACCTAAGTGAGTTCATACATCACTTGAGAACAATTTTCCTAGCCTTCATTGAGGCGAATCCAACAATAATATTCTCAAAGCTTATTTCCTTCATAAAATCATGTTCACGGCTCAAACTTGACAAATTATTTAGTCTTTTCTCATCGTTGGCTGCACGCAAGTGGTTTTTAATCAGAGATATCTTACTGAAAGCACGCTCGCCGATGCTTCCGACACACGATAAGAAGCCTTAAACAAATGGAAATATGTGGTAAAGCTATTTCTAAACCCTTTTGAAATAAACACCTAAGAATCATTCATGTGTAGAGCTCACATTTCCACCCACACTTAAGTTAAATTATTTCCGTATTTTGTAAAAAAAATTTTTTCTTCAGGGTCGTATTTTTAAAAATCCATAGGATATGCTGCCTATATCTGAGGTGTCCACATTATCGGTTGGGTCCCAAAGAGGTGAACAAAACTGACATATCTGCTATTATTTAATACAAATTACGTAATTCAGACAAGAGGTGATCTAAAGAAGGAATACACTTTTGCACTTTTAATCGACACTCTGTAAATTCAAAAATATAGTCACAATCTCCTCTGTCATAGCATGGAATCTTCATTTCTTATGAATTATCTATATTTTCTTCAATTCTGGTTTGACTTCAAGGTTTGACGCAACTTCTTTCTTTTGCTTCTGTAAGCAGATTTAGTCAGGATTCTTTTTAGAGCTGACTCGCCTTCACTAGGCTCTTCACGTTTTGTTCTCTTTTTATTGTCAGCATCAATGCACTGCAACGCTTTCAACCCACATTGTAGTGAGAAAGATGAACTGGAGCGACTGCAGCCATTGAATTAAACCCGATAAGTCTGTTTGGCTCTGAGGTAGCAAGTTAGGCTACTCTTCAAACCTAATTAAAGAATCTACTACACCTCTGTGATTTTTTGTCAGAGGACAAAAAGAGTCAACTCTCGCGTTTCACTTAGTTTTTGATGCAGAGTGAAAGGAGAGATTTGCTCTGTTTTGTAGAATTTTCTATCTGAAGGGCTAACAACTAACACATGGGGGAGTTTCTTGACATTACCGATGTAAGCTTTCACCTCTACACTGGTTTACATATGTATATCGCAAAGATTTAATGTATTGCTTGAAGACTGCCCTAAATTACTTTTAAATTTTCTTTGCCCCCAAACGTTACCCCTCTATCCCCTTCTTAATGTTGTCTTGGCTACGGCCGTGTGTTTGGAGTAAACTTGTTTGTCTACTAACCCGATAACACTTTCCTCGGTCCTCCTGACAATTTACTAATCCCACAGTAAAATTGAAACTATTATACTTGCACAAACAAGCATCACTGCCTGACACACAATACAGCAATACCACAACTAAGTGTTGAGCAGCCCTTGACCGCAAGTACTGTCACACCCATTTTATCCCATCGCTACCCCTTACGCAGTAATTGAAGTAAAGTAAATCTAGTTTCCACTTCCGCTTTAATTACAACCACCAACAAGTTCCATGTGGTAGCCTGCCACAAAGTCTTTGGTGTCGGTCTAACGTAATACTATAACCATTTAGGGTTAGTAAAGTAATAACGTAATACAACAATTGCTTTTACTGTTCTAAAGGAAAAATGTATGGGTGATTGGGGGTGCCGTTCTCCCAAGTAGGGGCTTGGGGCAGACTGCACCCTTTGCCCGCCCCCC
>CABFVZ010001307.1:0-22813 GCA_902151445.1 Timema monikensis
TAAGAAAGAGAGAGGGATGTTTCGAGTTAATTGGAGTTTCAGTTGTGGAGACATTGCGCGATTGTAGGCCCTTACCTCTTTTTTTCTTCCCAAACATACGCACAAACTTTTAGTTTTCCCTATCTCTCCCCAAGCAGATAAATCGGCGATTCTTCTTTCTCGTCCGATACTCCTAAAATTAAAGAGGTATAAATGTTAAGCGGATATTTACAAAATTTGTAAACAGATATGTTAAATATCCACTCTTACAGCAATATTTTCTTACAAATGATGGCCTTTTCCAACTAGAAACCTACTATATAATAGGGTTCTGATAGCAACTAGTGCCTTAAAAAAAAGCTATCTACTGTAAGAAATTCGGGGCATAACTCCTCCGTTTTTTTTCTCAAATCGGCTCCCCACCTGTTTTCCTCAATGTATGCCACGAGATGCAGGTACCACATCCTGGTCTAGCTACATCCCCTGGTCTAGCTACATCCACTCGCAACTTATTCCACATTGAGCTCTTCAAGACAAATAGCTTTCTAAAAACTCTTATTTCTAAACCTAAATGGACACATTTTCTGTGACGAAATCTGGACAGTCGTGTGTAAACAAAGCTTCTTTTATATCTAGACCGGCATATAGAAACCCTTGGTAAATGTTGTGAAACCCATTACTTATTTACGCTATAGAACTCGCTTCGTTGGCCACACGGTCTAAGGCGCTACTCTTACAATAGACTTAGACTGACGATGACAAGGATATAGTAGTTCGATCCCAGTTTGGTGTACTGGTTTTTTTCCCCTAAATGGTTTCCCACGCTCTCTACACGTAAATGCGGGTACACTTCCTCTAAATTTATCCTTCTTTATCCTTGATCCATTATCGTAATTGGTACATAAGAGTATAACCCGAATTGCTAGTAATACGCGGTGCTAAAATAAAAAATACCTTGTTATTGGGAACTTGAAAGTTCTTTGGCGCACTTACAAAAGTACGCCACCTGTCCCTATCTTGAACTTGTTCTATCCAGTCCACCTCATTACACCCTATCCCTATATTGAGCTAGTACTATCCAATCCACCTCATTACACGCTATTTCTTTCAGATCCATTCTATTGTTATTATCCCATCTATGTTTGTCTTACCATTGGTCTCTTTTCATTGGGTTTACCAGTCAATTCCCTGAACACGGTTCTAGATTCTTCCATTAGCGCTGCATATCCTGCTCACTGTAATCTACGAGATTTGATTACCTTAACAACCTCTAGTGCTGAGTACAGGCTATGTAACTTATAATATACGTCAGAAAGTCAGCTGTTTATATAATAGGCACATAAAATATATGGTAATGCAGGTGCTTAAAACCAACCTCACTACCCCCGGCTAGGATTCGAACCTAAACCTCCTCATAACCGGCAAAACATATGAGACTGACACCTTAGTCCGCGTTTACCAACGGTGTGATTGTATCCACTAGCGATGTGGTGACCTCATCCTTAAATACTTTAATATAGAGTTTGCGTTTTCCTCCGGTTTTTAAGGTGGAATCGAAGTGAACTCGAGTCAAGGTCCTTATTTTTACATATTAAAAAAATATATAAAGCTTTTTGACCAAAATAAATAAAATTCTCCTACAGTATATACGTTCAGTTTAATAATTACATTCATTTACATTTAATTTACATAAGTAGAACATTTTTCTATACATGCAAATCTAAATAGTTGTTGAATATCTTTCTTTCATGGACATAGCGGTATTTGATGATAAACGAAGAGAAAAATTCCTGTTTAAATTCCACGATGATCACATCGAAGAAAAATTTGATTTATTTTGTCCTAGAAAGTTTGTTTTGTTGATATAAAAAAACCTACACAATCACGGACATAAACTCTCGTTCTTTTACATCCCCGTTTTAAGGTATAGATATTATATTGTAACAGAGTATACATTTCTTCGTAGAATGCAGACACACACGAGCCTGTGTGTATGTGCAGCAAGTAATATTAATGGTCCTTGCCCTTTCTATCACGCACATGAGAGGAGAGAGAGGGAGGTTTGTCGCTCCTGTGACGTCACAAGTCTTCCCATCAATCAACGCGCGCTGGCATGGGTGGGCGCAGACACCGCCATTTGTCTGCGAAATATTACTACCTTGGAATATCTGCAGGTATCTGGATGTTCCGTTCTTTATTGCGTGCAATATATTGCTCAACTCACACTCCGGCGTGATTTCAAGAGGAGAGTCAGGTTTGTCGCACACCTGGAAAACATGGGGAACACAGGGTGTTTTTTATGCCTGGAAAATACCTGTAAAAACAAGGGAGTTTATTTAATTACGAATAAATTAATGTCTACCATGATAGTGCTTTATTTTAAGCAAGTTACCCGCCTCGGTGGCGTACTTGGCTAACGCGCTAGTCGTGTTGAGCTCGACTGCTGAGGAGGGAGATCGAGGTTCGAATCTCGGTCGGGTGAACTGGGGTGGTTTTTCCTAAATTGTTTTCCACTCTCCCTCCACGCAAATGCGAGTTCACTTCCTCTAATTCAACCTTCCCAATTTCTAATCCATTAGCGTAATTAGTACTTAAAAGTGTATAACCCGAACGGGTAGTAAGATGCTGTGCTAAATAATAATAATAATATTTTAAGCACGTTACAATTTCAATAACGATTAGTTCAGCTGCGACATTAGCTGTCGACACCCGCATAAAAGTGTATGTTTTGTAAAAAATTTAAGCCTGAGATCTACTTAAACACCACACTTAACATCGAGTGAGACTTCTGTGCTGGCGGCCGGAGTTCAATCCTCGGTCCCGGCACAGATTTATCTGATTTCCAAACCCTTCCTTCACCTCTGACAAGACATCTTGTGAATGTGGGGAATGCCAGGCCTCCACCGTGGTTCGGATTCCACGTTAAACTGTAGGTCCTTCATTTCATCTCACAATCACCCTACCATTACACATTAGCGTAAGTGCGTATAACCCGAACGGGTAGTAAGACGCGGTGCTAATAATAATAATAANACAATCACCCTACCATTACACATTAGCTTAAGTGCGTATAACCCGAACGGGTAGTAAGACGTGGTGCTAATAATAATAATAATAATAACATCGAGTGGACTATATTTTGAGGTCAAACAATGTAAAACAAGTTATCCCTATGCAGTAATCCGTTGATCTGCACCGTATATGTTTGTGTATCCTAAATACGGTAGGAATTGAAGGTGACAGCTATCAAAAGTTACCAAATCTACTCTCACTTATACATTCGACAAACCATATATAGAGTTGTCACTTTGTCGCGCAAAACTTTCACAACAAACGATTTGTTTTTAATTGTTTTGTTTTTCTTTGAACCGTTCTTACATCTTCTATCTGTCAGCTATCACCACTGCTATGGCAAATAGACCTTCTGTTTGGAAATACTGTAAAGGGCGAACATTTCTATGTATAGTCAGTCCATTATATTTGTATTTGTCTATTCTACTATCCGTATAAAACCCTTTGAAAATAATACCGATTGATAAGCTAAGATTGCTTGGATGGCGCCGATAGCTAGTTTAGGTTGGTAGTCACCGATAGTTAGATTAGGTTGAAAGTCACCGATAGTTAGTTTAGATTGTAAGTAGCCGATAGTTAATTTAGGTTGGAAGTCGCCGATAGTTAGTTTAGGCGATAGTTAGATTAGGTTGGAAGTCGCAGATAGTTAGATTAGGTTGGAAGTCGCAGATAGTTAGATTAAGTTGGAAGTCGCCGATAGTTAATTTAGGTTGAAAGTCACCGATAGTTAGTTTAGGTTGGAAGTCGCCGATAGTTAGCTTAGGTTGGAAGTCGCCGACAGTTAGTTTAGGTTGGAAGTCGCCGATAGTTAGTTTAGGTTGGAAGTCGCCGATAGTTAGTTTAGGTTGGTAGTCGCCGATAGTTAGTTTAGGTTGGAAGTCGCCGATAATTAGTTTAGGTTGGTAGTCGCCGATAGTTAGATTAGGTTGAAAGTCGCCGATGGCTTTCCCCGTGAGCGTCAATAAAGTTGAACGCTGTTATACCGGTAGACCACCGCTGCTGGTGTTGAAGCCGTTAGGACTGTTACAAAGTTAGTAAATCAAGTGTATATTTCCCACCTGGGTTTTTACCACGGTAACTGTACAGGTGACACATGTCAGATTCCGTCTAGTTCTCAGCCACCTGTTATCTGCCAACTCTTCACTTGTCTTGTCAGAAATATTCTTTATAATATGCTTACTCATTGACGATTCTCTTTTGTTTGTGTTTCAGGAGGTGAGTGGCGAAGATTCAAACCCAGTCATGATTTGGGGTAAGAAGTGAGTGTTGTCTTGGAATTACAAATATAAACCCTGTTTTTTTTTAAATAAAAAAAACATAATTTTAAAGAACAATGAACAGAGAGTGAATTCAGGGATACATTTACGGTTTTAATTTATTTATTGAAAGGATGTTAACTATAACTTTAGAAAAATAGTACAAGTATCAGTGGTTGAATGGTCCTAAAGGCGTCACACTCGTATTAGACCGGACTGTCGATGACGGGGAGAACGAGGTTTTAAACCAGGTCGGATGTACTGAGGGTGTTTTTTACCCTCAATTAAATAATTTCCCACTTTCCCTCCACGAAAATGCGGGTGCATTTCTTTCAACATTATACTTTCCTCTTTCCTATCCCGTTATCGTAATTAATTTATGTTTATAACCTTAACGAATACTAAAAAACTGCGGGTAAAATAATTAGTGAGATTAACACACAATTTAAAAACGAATTCAACTAAACGACACTTGAACCAGGAATGTTATTATTTAACTAAGATGTTATCAAATGGGGTGCATAAGTTGTTACCTAAGGGTGCCGCGAAATAAAAATCTACGATAAAGTCCACAATAGTTGAATAAATAAAACCTATTTTGTCCTCAACAAAAAAAAAATTCATAACGTTTGGATGAAAGTGTATTTCATACAAGTATTGCCGCGAAATATAAGGGATGTATCGAAGGGTGCCAGCCTTCTTAAAAGATTGTGATACGCTTATTTAAACCATGATTTTTTTTTTATACGGGGTCCATTCTCGACCACCAAAATTGATTAACTAAAATTTGACATTGTAGAAATATGTCTTACTTGATTTAGTAATTCAAAGGTTATCAAAACGCTTTCAATAATACTTTTTTATGGATGATTGTATGGTTTTTATAACATTAGGGTCAATTAACTAAGCGTACCAAGGATATAAATACAACTATAATATTTTTTTTCTGCCATTGTGATAACATTAGCTTCCACTTTTCAAATAATGNATACTACATAACTATTTTATACGGCATTTGGTTTAAACTAGGGTCACCCAATCCTGTCTTCAGGTTCCCTAACCACTCATCCAATGGCTAGGACAAACATCTATACAGTCGTGTTTCTGCGATTGGAATTAGAAAGTTGTTAGTTATCGTCGTAGCACTGTTACGTCACACGATAAATACTCTTCTGTGTTTAAACTATTTCGATTTTAATATTACTTACAACACGAGGTTAATTATAGGAATAGAACAAAACAAAACTGCGCTAGCAATTATCTGTTTAGAGACAATATTGATGGCTAAGAAATAAATATCATCTTAGCTGGTTGGTTTATCCAGCGCTCGGTTACACTATCCATGAGGTCAACCATGATTTTAAAGTATGGCATATATAATCTGGAGGGACTTTGACGTCCAGGTTCGGTCGCCTTATGTGTAGACCATTAGCCGTTCTAATGTCACAGAACGTTACCCAGGGTACACATAGGAGGTCGTCTATACGTCGTACCATCAATTAGATGATGACCATTATGGAGTTGTGGAGCCCGGGTGGACTTAACCTATCTAAGCCTTACTAACCAAACCCTGGTGACCATTGGAATTATTCCCTTGAAGAGAAAAATACCAAAGGTACCAGCTGGGAATCAAACCCGGGACCTATAGGCTCGTAGTCAGGTGCACTAACCACTCACTGTACTAAGGAGCCGATAAGCATGCTAGTGAACCTATTACAGACGTCAAATCATAAACGAGTTGTGGTTAGACGCCTACTTGTAGGGAAATATCCTCACACTGCTGTATTTATTATAATAAGACCCGCCTCGGTGGCGTAGTTGGCTAACGCGCTTGTCGTGTTGAGCTCGACCGCAGAGGACGGGGAGATCGAGGTTCGAATCTCGGTCGGGTGAGCTGGGAGGGGGGGTTTCCTAAATGGTGTTCCACTCTCCCTCACGCAAATGCGGGTTCACTTCCTCTAATTAAACCTTCCCAATTCCTAATCCATTAGCGTAATTAGTACTTAAAGCGTATAACCCGAAACGGGTAGTAAGACATGGTGCTAAATATTATAATAAGGGCAGTTCTGAAACCTCACAACGCCCCCTCCCCCTCTATCACTCCCAAACAATCCTCAGTTATCTTAGAATGTTCTGTTGGAACTCGGTTATAAAAAATATATGTTTGAGGAAGGCTGGTTCTATGTTTCCAACAGTTTACTTTGGTCTCGGAGCTGCGACAGTTCGCCTGAAAGTCTCCTCAAAAAATAATTATTTTCACGCTTACATCTATTTTTTTTACTACTTAAAATTTAAGGTTTTTAATCCAATATAAACATGTTGATACCTTCCACTTATATTTTGGCAGGAACCATGTTTTGAAATAAAAATCCTCTCCTTAAAAAAAAACGCAAAACGTTTAGACGTGTGTAGTGCGTATCAGCGCTACGATAGGCTGTCCTCCAATCTTTTAAGCAGCTTTCACTTCAGACAGGCTTTTAATAATAATAATAATAATAATAATAATAATAATAATAATAATATGCAATATCAGTAATGAAATAGTAAAATTTTATCAATGTTGACCACACAAAAATAAGTTTGTATTTTCTAAAGGGTTAATTGTGCCAAACCCTTCCATATTGACGCAGTGACGAGTGTCTATTGTTATCCACACATGTAGTTATAATTATTTTTAGCACCTAGTCTCACTACCAGTTCGGGTTTTACGCATATGTACTGATCACGCTAATGCATTAAGTATAAGTACGGTTGAATTACGAAGAAGTGCACCTGCATTTAGATGGAGGGAGAGCGGAAAACCATTTAAGGAAAAACCACCATCAGTACACCCGACTGGGATTCGAACACCGATCTCCCCGTCATCGGCAGTTCAAGTATATTGTGAGTGTGATGACTTAAGAGACCATACGACCACTGAAGCGGGTTGTTTCTAATTGATGGCAATTTTTGGTAATGACCTAATCCAAACCTTTCCCCCTATCCTATCCGCATACAGCCAGCCGTGTGAAGGGCATTCCCGTGGCGCGCTAACAGTCGAAACAAGCGAATGTCGCAACAACCGGAAGTGATGGCACCCGGTGAAATCAGAACGTTGTTTCCTGTTTCCGATCTTTATCGGTTTGAAAACAAGTTCTGCACTGGCTGACCACAACATTGTGTAACAATCTAAAAACCGAAATAACGTGTTATTCTCATTTGTTATTAGTTCTGTCAACTAAACGTCTCGTCTCATATCACTGCGCCTGTGTGGCGGGCCTTCTCTGTGGTCTAGTGGTTAGGGAGGCTGACTAAAGGTCCAGGGGATGTTCGGTTGGATCACAGTTGGATACTTAAAATGACAGTTTAAGGTGGAAGTTTAAGGGAAGTGAGAAAAGATAAGTGATTTTGTAATTTTTATTAATATAAAACCACGTTTTTTTTGTCCAAAATAAAATCTTGCTTCAGTAGAAACATGGAGTTTAATTTTATTCACATGTTTAATGAATATCAGTCATTAACATAGCGGGATTAGATGACAAACTTTTTAAATAAATAGATAAAGTTGTCATTAAATTCCAGGACACCCTTAACAGATAATTAACACCTGTTATCATCATGTGAAGAAAATTAAACTCTATGATTCTAAGGGAGCAATATTTTACTTATTTTGACCAAGGAAATGTTTTGCTGTAAAAAACTACAAAAACATTGGCTTTTTCTAGCGTTACTTTCACACCCACCTTAACATTAGTTTATAACTCGGAACTACCTCGACAACACAAGACACTTTAGACCAAGAGATGCTTGATACATAAGCCTTGAATCGATTATTTGGATCGATTTGGATCAAAAGGTTTAGAATAGATATAGGAAAAAAAATATTAATACATTGAATAGACCTTAGAAAGATAGATTCAACGATTTATATATATTAAAAAAAGGTTGACTTGAATATATTTCATCTGTAAGTAGGCATATATTTTCCGAAATAAAACCAAGATTTAGCATATAGAATATGTGTATATTTTCAGATTATGCTTAATTTAATCAATGGTTGACAGTAAATTTGCTATGTATTACTATATAAATAACGTTAATATCGTATGTTAATCCTATATTCAATTTATTGTTAATTTGTCATACAATAAGCTTTGGTACACCTAGTGGCTAGTTATAATGTAAATGATACATTATTTAAAGATAAGCTAATTAGTGGCCCAGTATTCCCAATATTGGTTTCAAAATGACCCTAATTGCATTATATATAACTCAAATCGATTTCTTCTGTCTGCTTTCGATTTTTCGATTATATCTTTTTTAAATCGCCAGATAGAGGATGGATTCTTGAATTGGATCGAGACCTTTAAATCGATTAATCGAGGTTAAAGTTGAATAATTAATACTTAGATCAGCAAGTAGTGAGCCTGTCTAATTAGCTAATAGGTTCGATTCCCGGCATGTCTGAAAAATGTATGATTAATTGATGAAATTGGAGCTGTCGCGATAAATTAACGGCTCGAGAAAATGTTGTTTAGTCTGTTATAGAATTAAATGTATACACCAACAATTTGAAAATTTTCCTTTCGTTAGTAATTCCCAATATATATATGTATTCTTATTTAATTTACACTGAGGATTGTCACAATGTATAATTTCAAAAATATTCAATGAGAATGTCACAATTTCTCGAGATATGTCAAATTAATTTTTATTTATTGATTTTCGAGGATTATCATATCAAAGTCTATAATTTTTCGATAGTGAAGCCGAATTAAAGTTAACGATTCCCACAGTTATACTAAAAACAATTTCAATTTTCTTAAGTATTAACATATATTGAATATAAAGAAGGAGTACAAATAAAAAAGGGGGAAGGGAGGGAAAGTCACATGACACATCACCAGGACGACGACTGATAATTCTCAAACCCCTTAAGAAAACTAGCAAATACTTTTTTTTAATAAATTTAAAAATTAGAGAGACCTCTTTTAACATAATATAAAGTGCGTTAGAAAGGTCTCATGATTTTCTAACAAATCTTAGCACCAACTCAATTGAGTTAAAATTGAACTTTACTCCTTTTCCCATGTACCTTTAATATGATTTATAGGTGACCTGGTGGTCTAGGGGTAAGGTGTCAGACTTCTATGCTGGCGGCCAGGGTTCAATCCTCGGTCCTGGCAAAGATTTATCTGATTACCAAACCCTTCCTTCACCTCTGACAAGACATCTTGTGAATGTGAGGAATGCCAGGTCTCCACCGTGGTTCGGATTCCACGTTAAACTGTAGGTCCTTCATTTCATCTCACAATCACCCTACCATTACACATTAGCGTAAGTGCGTATAACCCGAACNCAATCATCCTACCATTACACATTAGCGTAAGTGCGTATAACCCGAACGGGTAGTAAGACGCGGTGCTAATAATAATAATAATAATATGATTTATCTTTTAGAAATCTCGAGCTTACATTTCTATGAGCTAAAGGCTATAGTTGTGAGATTTCATTTCAAAATTGATGCATGATGAGACAACGGGTCAAATAGTTGGTTTGTAAGTCTTGTGCTTCGGAAAGTACACTTTAAATAACTTAATAATTAAAATATATTATCATAATATTTTGTTACTCTCTGTAAGAATGTTTACTGTCAATTATTTCTTCATTAAGCTAGTTTGTAAGTCGTTTGATAGTTCTATGTATGGTAAGTGCACTCAACCTCCTAAGCAAAAACTTCAATTAAAAATAAATTCTATTATTATTATTCTTACTACCCGTTCGGGTTATACGCTTTAAGTACTAATTACGCTAATGGATTGGGAATTGGGAAGGTGTAATTAGAGGAAGTGAACCCGCATTTGCGTTGAGGGAGAGTGGAAAACCATTTAGGAAAAACCACTCCCAGTTCACCCGACCGAGATTCGAACCTCGATCTCCCCGTCCTCAGCAGTTGAGCTCAACACGACTAGCGCGTTAGTCAACTACGCCACCGAGGCGGGTAATTAAAAATAAAGTTCATTCATTTGAGACCAATAATATTTCCCATTCCTGGGTGCTAGGTATAGTTCAATCGCCACAGGAGTGTAGATAACTACCAGATCTACTTTCCTGTATTCATTCTCTAAACCAATGGTTCTCAACCTTTTTTTCGCTGTTGTACTCCTTGGTAATAAATTATTCTATTAATTCTCAGCAAAATGTTTAATCACTATTTAATTAGTAATAGTTATTTCCTATTCATTTGTTGCAATTGAAAATAAAAAGGCTAGTAATGGGATTAAAAAACATTGTGATAATAAGCTGAATAAAGAGGGCAGATATTTTTACATTCAAAAACCAAAAGTTACAATAAAAACTAACACATTGATTATGTTTATTATTCTATTAATAATTACAAACACTATTTTATGCTTGAAATTGAAATAATTTTCTCAACGTAAAATATAGCTTGAAACCCACACCTCCTCTTACCATATCGTTGGGTGAATGTCATAACTTTTGACTGACATTTTGCCTTAAAATGCTGGAATATGTATCTCTTTCCGCCATTATTCAAATATTCTCGCGTCCCCTCAAACATCCTGGCACGTACCCTTGGAGGTACTTGGACCCCACGTTGAGAACCGCTGTTCTTAATATATGATCTGCCAGAACATAATTATGTTGAGTTTATGTTACTTTTGGTGGTCAAAACTTTCGCAACAAACAATTTGTTTTTACATCTCCTGCTAGCTGTTGGCTATCACCACTCCTATGGCGAACTGACTCTATTAATATATTTACAGTTTGGTCTCGATAGCTAGCTTAAGTTTGACAGTGTTTAGTCACACTAATATGATATTTGTACCCGCATTTGCCTGACGGGAGGGGGATGATTGATTTAGGAATAATCATCAGTGTACTCGTTTGGGATACAACTCTGACTTTCAGACTAAATATTAGTTCTTACATAAAATTCAACTTTTTTTTTGTCACTCTTATCTCGAAGTATTCTTTTTTTTTTTTTCAGGATATGTAAATATTTAATTTGAAAGGTCTGAAAGGATTAACTACTTAAGAACAGTCATGGCTTTAGTCCTTAATTTCCATACAGTCTTATTCTCATCAAACGTACACGCCCTGTAACCATCATAATGTTGGGACTGTACCCAGTCCTGTTCCTAACATTCAACTTATTGCTCATTGTGTACCGAAACAACAGACTTGCTCAATATTTTACAGCAGTGTTGGCCGACTTACATAAGCATCGTCGCCGATGAAAATAAATAATAATGGTTTTCGGTTGACGTATTGTGAAAATATCGTGAGTTGAGGAGGGACATGTGCCAGATCCTTTGCTGAAAGAACAATCAGGATACTTGCTGAAGTGTTCACTTAAGTCCGTTTGACCTGTCCGGCGAAAGGGAGCTGCCTAGGTAGCTGAATTGATTCCAACAAGATGTTGCGCTTAGGTTAAATATTGACAAAACCTTTTAACAGTTCACGAGTTTAATGTTTACTGGAACGAGCACACAACTATTTTCTACGAACATATACAAATACACTTCAGTGAACATAGTTTTGATATTAAATTTTGCACTCCGTTAAGGTCAAACATCCATGTATTTCGGTTGATCTCTTAATAGCTAAATGTTTGGGAAATGTACAGAGTAATTGATATAGGAAAATGGATCTATGAATCGAATGGTGTAATTTAATAAGGGGGTTCACAGCACAGTTTTTACTTTCATTTGTATTTTCTTCCTCCCCTGTTTGTTCTCCTACTGCAGGACACTTCCGTCCAGTAACGTTATAAACCTTCTTGATTTCCCGACTTTTAACAATTTCTTCTTGAATATTCTAGCGCCTTCTTTAGTAATTAACACATAAATAGGGAATTCCCCTGCATTTTCTAGCCCTAGGAGCTATATTTATCTGGTTCACCTCTTACTACCCCTCCGGACTGGCTACTTCTATACGATAACAAGGTAGATGGTGAAGTTCCTAAAAAAATGTACCTATGTTTCCGCGGAAGAATATTGAGAACCATTTAGAAACATAAATACTTGTTACACCCGGCTGAGATTCGAACCCTGAACTCCCCTTTACCGGCAAAACCAAACTATATGAGCCTCACAGTTAGTCGGTCTACTAACGAATGTGAGCTCTAAATCGTTAACTTGTTAGTATTTACTTTCTCTCGACCCCTTGGAAAGAGAAAGTATTGTGATGATCAATTAAAATCTCAATCTCCCTGAACTAGAGAAATTGATTTTTGCGATGCTGTCTGTATGTCTCTATCTTGGCCTAGAACCAAAACCATTTTATTGATCGGGCTAAAACTTGGTATCTTTTATTTTCATAAGGTTATCCTGGTGAGTTTTAGGAATTATCCATCCAACCCTAAAATTGCTATTTTACTAAAGGTCTAAAAGAGAACAAAATCAATTTTCTCGAAATTGTCTTTAACGATTTTGATAAAAATTTATCTCTAGAGACTGTTCAACCTTATAAAAATATCATCTTTCTGGTAAAATGGCTCATAAGTTACCTTATCTCCACTATATCCACTTTTGGTAATATCTCCGCAACTATTTGAGATACAAAATAACGTATATCAGTGCAAAGTCGTAGTACTATTAAAAACAAAATATTTTTAGCCGAAATATTATTTAGTAAAATCAATAGTTTCTGAGATATATTGGCAAATAACTCGTAAGTTATTTTTCAAAATGATTACCTTCCTCTTTTGTGAACAAAGATGTTAATTTTCCCTCAATATGTTTCCGAAGCTTTGTATATTATTTCATTTATGTTCTTTGCTGAAATGTTACTGCAACAAGGTGTATTATTTTGTTTCACATATCTTACGAGTTTTGAGTAAATGTCTCTGTTAGATAAATGAACGGTGAACCGTACCATTTATTTTTTATAATTAGGGTTTTAAAAATATCACATGAATCTAACTTATATTTTCATTGCGTATTGTTTAGTTGAATATCAAAATTAATAATATCCATATCAAAGGAAGAAAATCTATAGCATCATCATAAAAAAAATGCGAAAAAATACAAAGTAAAATAATTCGTGAGACCATGTCAGACATTGTTATTCTGCTCAAACTTTGTTTTTGAATCAGTTCCATGCAGAGAATAATAATACTTTTACTGTTCTCTAAAAAAAAAATATATATTTTGCTTTCTTCCTCTCTAAAAAAAACAGCTTACTATGATTAAAAAAGTTTAATCATACAAGTTTCCTTTTTACCAATCTTGGGATGACTTTCTCTTAGTAATCTTGATGCCCATATATGGGTTTGGTTTTGGTAGAAGAAGTAGATGAAAGCAAGTCAATAGATGGTCTCAATAATTATAGTCAAAGCTTAATCTACTTGTGTTTGTGTATTTATAATAAGGGTATTAACAAAAATATATCTGGGGTCAGCCGAGTTACTAACTAAAATATGCCGCAAGTTCAACCTCACCCCCTCTTCCTCTTATCCTACTTTTTCATCCTCCCCCGTCCATCCTGCCCCATCCCCACCCCATGGCCCGTTTCTAATCAATACGGCAGGCAGTCCCCCACATCTCACCCTGCCTTAGCGACATCCCTTGATAAAAAATACAAACTCTCTCCACACACACATACACACACACACTTGTTTCTTTCTCCGCGAGTGAAAGTCTTTCTCCCCCTCTGCCCCCCTGCCCAGCGTTATCAAGACGAGGGCAAGGATCCAGGGGTGGGGGTAAATGTTCTTTCAAGTCTGGCAAGGACTGCACCTTAGCAGTGCAGTCGTGAATCTTGGTTCGCTTAAGGGGGTGAAGAGGGGTGGGGGGAGGGGGGGGTCGGTAAAGCGCTTTCCCCGGTGTAAACGCACAGTTCTTTTTTTTTTTTTTTTTTTTTAGNCGTCCTACTACCCGTTCGGATTACATGCAAATGTACTTATTACGCTTTTGAGTTAGGGATAAGGAAGGTTGAATTTAGTTCAAGTTTACCCACATTTACGTGAAAGGAGAGTGGAACACCAATTAGGGAAAAAAAATCACGCTTAGTACACCCGTTTGGGACTCGAACCTTAATCTTCTCACTAGCGGTATTTTAGCCTTTTTGTGAGAGTGACGCCTTAGACCGTGCGACCACCGAAGTTGGCTGTGTTTACTTAAATATCTAATCTAGCAGTGTCTTGTATCTCTATACATCCATAACTAATTTAAATTACGGAAATATTTCAGTTAATTATTTTGTCCAGTTAATGATTGAAAAAGAACAGTTATAAGATTCAAATTAAAAATACCTTTTAAAATACAGACGCTTTTTTTTTTATTCAACATTGGTTATAATCACAGAACTATTATTAGGACTATAGTATCACTAAGAACATGGAGGGAGCGAGGTCTACTGTTCACAGAACTACTAGTAAGACTGTAGTAACGATAATAACATGAAGGGAGTGAGGTCTACTGTTCACAGAACTAATAGTAAGATTGTAGTAACGATAAGAACATGAAGGGAGCGAGGTCTACTGTTCACAGAACTACTAGTAAGACTGTAGTAACGATAATAACATGGAGGGAGGTCTACTGTTCACAGAACTACTAGTAAGACTGTAGTAACGATAATAACATGGAGGGAGGTCTACTGTTCACAGAACTACTAGTAAGACTGTAGTAACGATAATAACATGGAGGGAGGTCTACTGTTCACAGAACTACTAGTAAGACTGTAGTAACGATAATAACATGGAGGGAGGTCTACTGTTCACAGAACTACTAGTAAGACTGTAGTAACGATAATAACATGGAGGGAGGTCTACTGTTCACAGAACTACTAGTAAGACTGTAGTAACGATAATAACATGGAGGGAGGTCTACTGTTCACAGAACTACTAGTAAGACTGTAGTAACGATAATAACATGGAGGGAGGTCTACTGTTCACAGAACTACTAGTAAGACTGTAGTAACGATAATAACATGGAGGGAGGTCTACTGTTCACAGAACTACTAGTAAGACTGTAGTAACGATAATAACATGGAGGGAGGTCTACTGTTCACAGAACTACTAGTAAGACTGTAGTAACGATAATAACATGGAGGGAGGTCTACTGTTCACAGAACTACTAGTAAGACTGTAGTAACGATAATAACATGGAGGGAGGTCTACTGTTCACAGAACTACTAGTAAGACTGTAGTAACGATAATAACATGGAGGGAGGTCTACTGTTCACAGAACTACTAGTAAGACTGTAGTAACGATAATAACATGGAGGGAGGTCTACTGTTCACAGAACTACTAGTAAGACTGTAGTAACGATAATAACATGGAGGGAGGTCTACTGTTCACAGAACTACTAGTAAGACTGTATTAACGATAATAACATGGAGGGAGATAGGTATACTGTTCACAGAACTACTAGTAAGATTGTAATAACGATAATAACATGGAGGGAGTGAGGTCTACTGGTCCCAGAACTACTAGTAAGACTGTAGTAACGATAATAGCATGGAGGGAGAGAGGTCTACTGCTCACAAAACTACTAGTAAAATTGTAGTAACGATAATAACATGGAGGGAGAGAGGTATACTGTTTACAGAACTACTAGTAAGACTGTAGTAACGATAATAACATCGAGGAAGTGAGGTCTACTGGTCACAGAACTACTAGTAAGACTGTAGTAACGATAAAACATGGCGGGAGTGAGGTCTACTATTCACAGAACTACTAGAGTTTTATAAATATATTGTTTTTTATTTATTCACTATGGTGTGTTTATTCAATTTTAAATTTCCTTTCAAATGTAAACCATTTAATATATTAAGTTTACTCAGAAATTATAATGAATACTCCAATAAAACATACGCCTTTATTAGTCTAATCTGTATTATTTAGCCTCTGAAATATTTTGTTCAAGGCAGTCCGGTAAAACATTCTATTTGCCTTTTTTTTTTTTGTCAAAACATTTCTTATTGATTTATTGACAATTTTCTTTTATATTTTTCTTGTATTTCACCCTAGCGTCCTCTTAGACCAATCCTCTTTGTTAAAAAGTGTTTGGAAAAAAAACCCCAGAACATTCAAGAATAATTTTCTTCTTTCTTTTCCGCGTCTTTGTTTGGTGTTATTCGAAAAGGGATCAAAATATATTATAATTTTCTCTCGTCCTCCCTTTTAGACTTATTATTATTATTGTTGTTCGGACTTAGATAATGAAGCTTTGACTAGAAAGTATATTTTGTTATGTTCGTATCAACCTATTGTTTATTTTTTACGACCTAAAGTTTATAATTTCTTATTTTTTTAGTCTCATTTTTTATGGTCGTTTTTTATTATTATTGATTTTATGGGCGTGGAACTGTTAGTGCCAGGGAAGTACTCTTTCGATGAAATAGGTTTACAAATAACTAACATCACGAGACAACTAAATACTATAGATACATTCTTCAAATCCTCGAGTCTTAGAATCCTTGAATCCTTATTTCTTCCCATCCTTAGAGAGATTTGCAAACATTTCAAACTCAAAATTGAAAAAGAATTAAATCTGTTAATTTTGAAACTGAACATCTTTAGATATATTTTGTTGCTTACATATTTTGTAGGACATACATAACAACCAGATCCCAAACCATTAACTTACCACTTAATGTCAACAAAATTTGAATTGAATAGAGAAATAAAAAATCAAATCAATGAAGGAAAGTTAATTTTTAAGCTTAGGCTCACCCGCATCGGTGGGATACTCAACTAACGCGCTAGTTTTGTTTTGAACTAGACTACCAAAGACGAGGAGATCGGGGTTTTAATCTCGCTTGGGTGAACGGTTTTTCCCCCCCTAAATGGTTTTACATTCTCCCTCCACACAAATGCGGGTTCATTTACTCTATAATCAACCTTCCCCACTCCTAACCCAATAGCGTAATTAGTGCTTAAGTGTATAATCCGAACAGGTAGTAAGACACGGTGCTAAGTATTATTTAAGTTTATCATGTTATTTAAGATTCGAATTCGTAGCTAGTTTTAAACGGAAACATCGAGTGTGGCGTTTCATGAGAAAATAATTAATCTCTATAATATTTTATTACATCATTGATTGAGGGGATAGTTCTCTACGTCACTAGCAGTGGCGTATTCTGAGAAAAATTAATAGGTATGCTGTACTCTAAAAGTTGCAATGGAGACTTGGGGGCCGAGGACCCTCAACCACCGTTGTCCAAGAACGTCAAGGGATTATTTCAAGGGATATATTTGAAGATGTGTTCATATAGAACAGTGGTTCTCGAACATTTATTAATTACCTTTAACTGTATGCTATCTTAGGAAATTTTGACCCCACCTCCCCCTCTTCCTCACGCCCATATTCTTTCTTCTTTTATTTATCCATAACGATGGTTACCATCCACTCAAAATGTAATAAAAGTAACTCCATGGTGTCAGCCCGCATTCAGGCTATACCTACCGAGTGGCTACCAAACTGTTTGGCGAATTAGTGCCAACTCTTGCGGATAGAGGGTGCCATGTGGTCAGCACAACGATGACTCCAGTCATTAAGATCGACATTCTATACAGGAACCACTTCTACTTTATTCAAGTAGCTCCTTATTTATCTACCCTCGGCTGAATCTAACCCGTTCCAGACCCACTGCTTCCCAGATAATCTGGACGCGCCGGGAATCAAACCCGTGACCTTTGGGTCTGTAGCCAGCACCTATGACACTAGACCACATAGGCGGTCCTCAAATTGTAATGATATCTACATGGTTAGAAATTTAAGTAAATATTAATGTCAGGGCGAAGAGTGGTATGGGCACATTTCTGAATGCATAAGAGAGACAGATCTTAATCAATTAGCCTAGTGTAATTAAAAGACACAGAAATACTCAAAGCAAACAATCATAATAAGAGTAAAATGAAATGATACATCGATCAAGCGTCCATCAGAACTTGGTGAGAGGGAATCAGAGGGGATTGTCCAACTCACATTGCAATTAAAACTATTTATTAAAGCCTAACTTATCTCACATAATGCTGATTGGAAACAAACGAGTCTCCCCACTTGAGAAATTATCCTCCAGAAGCTATTTAGATGCGTAAACTCTGACACATAGGGGAGATTATCTCTTACTATTAATACTCTATCACTACGTCATTGATTTATTGCTAAGATATTTACACATATCTTTTGCTGTAAGCAGTGGTGAACCCAAGGGGGAGAGGGGCAAACAGGGTATTTGACCCCCTCCCCTCTTTCCCCAACACCACAAATATTGTTAATAGAAATTTAAATAATATTAAGTATAACTAACATTGATGATGTGTCGAATGTATATGCTACATTTTAAGACCATGATTCAAACTTAAGCTCAAAATTCAAAATGTTTACTGTTACACACAAAATTAACAATTGAAAAAACATACAAATAATAGCTTCGATACCATTTGTATTATTTAAATTACTTAATTACTATAAAACTACTCAGAGTTATTTATAAAAGCTTTTAATATTCATAAATATTTTCGGCTTTCAGGGCTTAGGAGGCTGTGCAACCCCAAATCCTCTATCTCCATCAAAATGTAATTCTTGCTACAGCCTTGATTGAATGCCTCCCCCCAAAGTAAATGGCTGGGTGCGCCACTGATTAAGTAAATTATAAGAAAATATTTTGTTATTTTACCTTTTCCTTCTAAATCATCTTGAAATGATTAACTCACACTCCTGACTTTTGGGGTTATTTGATGTATAATGATATAATATCATAATGACTAATAAGTCGTTAATGTAAAAAAAAACAACCTAAAAGAACACTATTAAAACTCCACGATCCTTTCTACTAAAGAAAAACAAAATTATTGTCAACTACGGTTAAGGTAGCCTCGTCACCCGCCTTACCCCTTACCCCCTTCCCCACTCTATTAGTGCTGAAATGCCTAAATTTGAAAGAGTGGTTAAATGTGTTTGCCACATACATGATAATACATGTGACTAGAATACCTAAACATAAATCAATGTATTTAATTAGTGTATAATTTAAAGCTTGTTACGTATACTAACTATTATTTTACAATTAATTATATATTTATTTTATGTATTTTTACTTAAACTATAATAAATTAGCTTAATAAATAAACATTGTGATCTTGATTTTTTTTTCAATAGTTGGCACAATGCTTAGCTTGCTTCACAGGAACAGCATGACCTGGGTTGTGAAAACCCAAGCTCATTGGCCAATTACTTATGGGCGAGTTGAAAGGAATGTGTTGCCACCCCATAGACATTGGGCAAGGCCATTAGAACCTCCCTAGCTTGCCTTGCGTTTTTCAAGTAGCAAGCCCTGGGTTTCCTATTGTGCTGAGTAGAACTTTTTTTTTAAGAAGAATTACTTTAAAACACAGTATTCTTGGAATATGAACCAATATTAGTTTTAAAATTAATAATTCATTACATGTATATTTATTAACAATTTAAACATTAGTGGTTACACAGTTCGCACAGACAGCATTGGATTAAACTAAAAACTAGTCTATATCATTTTAGGTATGTGGCGCAGGACTAGCATACTCAGAGAACATGCCACTGGTCACTAATATCATACAATTCTTTGTATCACCGCGTCTTACCAACTGTTCAGGCTATACTCATATATGATAATTACTCTAATGGGACAAGGAAATAGTTTGACAACGAATGCTCAAAACTAATAGAGAGAAAGGAGACAAAATTACATTGGCTAGAGCGTCCTCGTGAGTTGAGCTTAGACACATTTAACAATGCCAAAAACCCGCCTCGGTGGCGTAGTTAGCTAACGCGCTAGTCGTGTTGAGCTAGAATGCCGAGGATGGGGAGATCGAGGTTCGAATCTCGGTCGGGTGAACTGGAGGGGATTTTTCTTAAATGGTTTTCCACTCTCCCTCCACGCAAATGCTGGTTTACTTCCTCTAAATTCAACCTTCCCAATTCCTGATCCATTAGCGTAATTAGTACTTAAAGCGTATAACCCGAACGGGTAGTATGACGTGGTGCTAAACAATGTATATATAAATAAATAAAGGCTCTGAATTAGCCGAGGACACCGAAACCAGACTGCTAAACCACTAGTCCCAGAACCGAATATTAGTGAAGTTAAAATAAGTTATTATGGGGTTAAAGAATCATAAATCTCAAAGTACATATTCTATTTCAGCAGAGTTAAAAAGGGAGGTGGTGAAATATTAATAATAGAAATGAAATAACAATAAACTGCTATGTTCCATATGGAAACATGAGGTATTACCACAATGGAAGGTATAATAATAATAATAATAATAATAATAATAATAATAATTATAATAATAATACTCATTTTCATAAAGTTAGATAAACCAGAGTGTAGTGACTATAAAGCTATTTCATTACTACCAACATGCTATCAAATTGCATCTAATTTAATTTTAATGAGGTTGACGCCATATGCAGAGAAAATAATATTGGGGATCATCACTGTAGATTTCGACGAAATAGTTTAACAATGGATCGCTGGTGACCTGGTGGTCTAGGGGTAAGGTGTCAGACTTCTGTGCTGGCGGCCGGGGTTCAATCCTCGGTCCCGGCACAGATTTATCTGATTTCCAAACCCTTCCTTCACCTCTGACAAGACATCTTGTGAATGTGGGGAATGCCAGGCCTCCACCGTGGTTCGGATTCCACGTTAAACTGTAGGTCCTTCATTTCATCTCACAATCACCCTACCATTACACATTAGCGTAAGTGCGTATAACCCGAACGGGTAGTAAGACGCGGTGCTAATAATAATAATAATAATAATAATAATAATAATGGATCAGATTTTTAATATTCAGCAAATATTAGAAAAAAGGTAGAATAAAACATGACGTTTCATCAAAATTACACATAGATTTAAAATATATATATATGATTCTGTTAAAAGAAATATATTCTATGAAATTGTAGTTAAGTTTGGGATAACCAAAAAACTTGTCAAGCTAATTGAGGTATGTTTGATTGATACGCGTGCCAGGGTACGGGTTCGATGTCACTTATCAGATACTTTCGAAATACGTAGATAGGTTGAAACAAGGAGATGCACTTTACACATTACTTTTTAATATAGCCCTAGAGTCTGCTATTAGGGTAGTGCAAGCGATCAGGGAAAGGTTGATATTGAACGATACAATAAGCTATTTGTTTATGCAGATGATTTAGCTTATTTGGGCAATAGTAACGAAGCGGTTGCAAGAAATGCAGAAATTTTACTAGAGACTAGTAATGAAATAGGATTAGAAGTGAACGCTGAAAAGACTAAGCATGTGACCACACATATTAGGATCGATAATGTATATATTATTTCGAATAATATATCATTTTACACGGTTAATAAGTTCAAATATTTAGGAACAATGTTACCTAGTAATAAGGATGTTAGATTGGAAATTAGAAAAATCATACAGCCGGGAAATTCATACTATTAATTGGTTAGTAAGTTGTTGTCATATCGCCTTTTTTCAAAGAATGTAAAATTCAGAATATACAAAACAATAAATTTGCCGGTTGTTCTCTATGGGTGTGAAACGTGGTCTCTTACCCTATATGACGAAAACAATTTTAGGGTGTTCTAAAATCGACGCTTAGGAAGTTATTTGGTGCAAAAAGGGATTAGTCTACTCGAGAGTGGAGGAAGTTACAATATGATGAGTTACACACCCTGTGCTCCTCACAAGACATCGTTATTATAGTAAAGTCTCGTAGGTAGAACATGCAGCACGAATGTGAGAATCTAGAGCCGTTTTCAGGGTATTGGCTGGCAAACCCAATGGGAGGAGGCATTGGGAAAACCTAGAACGTATATGGGAGGATAACATTATAAACCTGAAAGAAATAATGTGCAATGAAGTGGACTGGATAGTACTAGCTCAAGTTAGGGATAGCTGGCGTACTTTTTGTAAGTGCGGCAATGAACTTTCGAGTTACTAATTCCTTAGAATAAGTATGCAATTAATGGGGTAGGAATAGTGAAGAAAGCATATTAGAGGTTATCTTCTCGCATTTGCGTGGAAAGAGGGTGGGAAACCATTTAGGTAAGACCACGCTAAGTAGGTCCGACCGAGATTAGATCCCCGATCGTCCCGTTATTAGAAGGCCAGTCTAACGCCATAGTAACGTCTTAGACCATTCGGTCACTGAAGTGGGCTATATGATATTGGTGTGCGTTGTCGGTTTTTAAAATCCATTTCAAATTAATTTTTTAGTTAAACTTAATGTGAAAATTAAATTCTTATTCTTAAGTGCACCCGTTCTTAAAATTTCGTTCAACAAAATGTAACGGTCACCAGGGTTGGTTTCTCTTATTTTTTAAAATAAAATAATAATGGTAAAAAAAAATGTTTAAGCTCTACCGGGGCAGGGAGAGGTTAAGGAAAGGGGGGGGGTAGCTACAGCTCATATTGATCGCTATTGAGAATAAAGACAGAGAAACATACACATATATACTGAGGAGGCGCCATCTTAAGATTGCTGCCTGCTTTATGCGAGAGGTTAGGAAGGGGGGGGGGGGG
>CABFVZ010001307.1:36337-55331 GCA_902151445.1 Timema monikensis
TATATATACTTCTCTCTCTCACTCTAATTCTTCTTTAACCTTAATTTTCTTTCGTCTCTTATTACACCCATCTCTCCTTTTTATCTTTCTCCTTTCGCGATCTTCTTAAAAGCTACAAATTACAAAATATAAAAAAAAAATTGCGAATAGGCTCGAAGAGTTTTGAATGACTTGTAAATCACAAGGATATTTTCATTTCACCCCCAACCCACTTCCCACTGGCTCTCTTTTTTTTTTTTATCCCCCTCTCGAAGTATTTTTTTAATCCTTGGCAAACAATTTTATCTTAGGGATTTAAAATTGGTATTGGTTGCTATGGCAGGACGCTTTTTTTGGTAACTTGTAGCATTCTAATCCCCAACTCCTTATATTTTATTAAGTCATAATCATTTTAAAGTGTGATAAATAATGTTATTAATTTATTAAAATTAATACAGACCTTGTAAATGAAGGAATATTGTATTGTATTTTGCTTATAAAAACTGCAAAAATACTTACATAACCTTTCGTTCAATTCCACATCAACATAAGTTGGGGATGTAGGGAAAGCAAGAAAGTGGAAGTTTTTTTTTTGCGTTTTTTATATCTACACTCCCATCTTAACAAATTATAAAAGGAAAGGTTTGACAACATATTTGCCTTTTATCTCTCTCAAAGGTTTTTGCTGAGTTTAGTAAAACTATCATGATCATAGTTCATCAATATGTTGAAAGGGTCTTCTAAGAGTCACGAAAGTCATGAAATGTGATTTTGGTCATGAAAGTAATTAAATAGTTATGATTTAAGCTACTATGCCATGAAGTTTTGGGAGCTAAGCTCATTGTGCAAATAAGAGTAGTAATTTTTGTTTACACTTTGCTCAAAATTAGCTTTAATTTATTCCAAGGACTGACAGTTCAGAAATGAATATAGCAAGAAAGAATGTAGGCGGGGACAACTATAGCAGGTTCAAGGATTTGAATGAGCATTATTTTTTCTTATTGTTTATGTATAGGTCTTGATAAAGTTATGAAATATGGTTTGCATCAGTGTGGTGCAACTGGTGGTCCCCGTGCTCGCTGAAAATGTTGGTTGCCCTCACGGTATCCTATAGGAAAATTAAAGGGAAACCCCCGGCAAAAACTGTGAAATAGCAAGTTATTCAAATAAAAATATTTATTTAAAAAGTTTATGAATTACTTTTATCATGCATCTATTTAATTAGTACAAAATATATGTATAATGTGAAGCTGTTTGCGCGTACATATTTCTCAATACCTTTTTGGGAGAATAATACACTTTTTTTTTTTTTGCTTAAAATTTTGAACGATTCTCCCAACTAAATAACAATTTATATTCAAGTATTGAAGGTAATTTGTTATTAATTGTTGTTTGTAGGCCAATATTAAGTTGATGAGATTACTAAATATTAAATCTCTGGTTCCCAGTGCAAACTGATCAGATTTGGCTCTTGGGATGAAAATTGTTGGACAAGCCTGGTTCACATAATTTGATAGACACCTTCTACAAGAATTGCATCACCTCCTCGTAGTTGTATCATCCAAAGCTGTATCAATCTCTCATATTTATAATTCATCTTGCTCCTATTCATCATTATAGCCCATCCCTCTGCAACGAACCCTCGCTGCTGATTGGTCTAATCTGGCCGGTACGCAATCCCGGGGTCGAACTGTGAGGTGACCCCATAGGACTTCAATTAGCCGTTAAACATTACTTCAATTGACGTTGAAGGCTGTGCAAGTGTTGATTGACCCAGTATTGGTACTGGGTTAACGAGAATTAACAGCAATTCTGCTCCTCGTCGTGGAATGCCCCTCGAGGAAGATAGAGATGGACCATGTTTTCATCTAGTGACGCAAGTTACGCCTTTCTAGGAATTTAACGTCTGCTATGAGGAATTATAGTTTTATTACAAGTGACATTTCCTCGTCTCGTTCCTTTAGTGGCAATTTGTTATGACTTGTGTATTAAGGCTTACAATTTGACCTGAGCTGGTAACATATTAATCACATATTAATTTGCTTGTTTTTCTGTACCAATTATATTAAAATAATATTTAAGTAGCCTAAATTGAGGACCGGAAGGTCTTATGAAAATCTTCGAACCATATTAGATGAGGATAGCAGAGGATACTCTCATACACAGGAGAGTTAGACTACTTATGTAGATAAATGGATATCGTGCCAGTGGATAACAATCGGTGGTCGAAAAAGAAAAAAAAAAGCAATGAACACCAGACCAGCATGCAAAAACACCATTTGGTAGATCTAGGAAGAGGTGGTTGGATGATGGATGTTGCACAAGGACATGGACAGTATAGGAATAGTGAACCGCTGATAAGAAAGAGCACAAGACAGAGCTCACTGGAGGCAAAGTTAGATGACGTTACGCAATCCAATGAGCCTAACTGGATCAAGGTAAAAATAATAAAGCCTAAATTGGTCAGAAATTTGCTAAATTGCTTAACTATGGTCTGATTTTACTAGGAACTCCGTTCTGGAAGGACGATTTTCATACCAAAATAATACTAGGTATACAGTAGGATTATAGTACGAAATAAGGCTGTCCAGGCCGAACCTCCTATTAAAATCATGGTGTACATAATTATTTACAAAGTGGAACATTTCTGGGAAAACAATATACTTATTACTACTAGAGTGCTCATGTTCGGCCATTGCCCCTGAATTGGATGCGACCAGGATTTATATCCTTCCTTGGCTGTGACGTTGTTTAAACAACATGTGGGTAAATTTTTACTACGAAATAGCATATTCAGTCTAATTTTAATAGGAAGAGCCTGTTAGAAAGTACAAACTTTTTTTTTGTCAACATTCGTAACATCTCACTATATTATTACTGATATTTTTAACCTATATGTATTGATATTATCTATCAAAAGTAAGGTCTACACACCACATGATTTGGTGTATGAATATGTGAAATTATTTATAGTAATTTTCTAGTTTTCATATAAGTTTCTTCCTATTAGAATAGATCTAGTAACTTTTCTAGCTGTCAGATAAGATTCTTCGTATGAAAGTAGATCTAGTAGACCTAACGTTAAGATGCATCAACAAATATTGGAACCCTGTCATAATAACGCACATGCATTCACCAGTTAACGTAAATTATATCTTGTGTGAATATGTTAACAAGGAATTAATGGCCGATTCCTTGTGCACACTGGCCGATGGTTCTTGAAACAACAGATTTGACTCTGAAGTATTTATGTTTATTCCGGATTAAAGGGAACTTCGCCAGGACTCTTCTAGGGCGGTATGTCCTTCCTCTAGAGTGATCGTTCCTCTTCAGAAACAGGACATTGCTTTCTCTCCTCTCGCAGAAAACCCCCCTACGCCTCTTTCTCTGTTTTCTATCACTGGCTAAAGGGTGGCCAACGCTGGGGTGGGGCCGTGTCTGCCCGAATCAACGAGATCATCCAAAAAGTGTTGGACACTCGTACAACTCGTTTACCCTTAAAGGTAGTAGTAGGCTTATCTACCTTGACTGTTTACACTATGGACCTATTTCATAAGCTGCGGCATAGTGGAACCAAGCAAGGTAAGCTTGCTACCATACAGGGTAGATAAAAGCTACTTATGCTTCATTTTGGACTAGGATAAAATATGTATTAATTTAGTAACTTTCTTAGATTTATAATTATTTGTCTGGGTTATTCACGTTTGGAACTTTGTTGATGTCACTCCACTTCCTAAGAGAACTTAGTGGATGACTTTTATTTTAAGTAGCCTACAATTCAAAACATTATTTCAAAAATGGTAGAGCTGTAATGAGAGGGTGACGCCTTGTGGCCGTTTAAGAACCCGACGTGGTGTTTAAGATATATTGTCGGATTCCCTAGCCACTTGGCGCCTACCTTTTAAAAAACTGTCTGGACGCGGTTTAACAACTGCAGTTTTTTTTTTACTAAGTGCTATCGATCTTTTTGAGTCCTACGAGGGATCTTCTGTACACCCCTGCAAACCCCCGCGTGTCGCAGCCCTGAAGACACCAGACATCACCACCATCACCACCCCTTCCTCCCCTCCCGGGCCCCTCGCTTCTACTCCGGGCTCCCCGGATTAATCGCTCCGTGTTTAGCCGAGCATCAATTAAGGAAATGGATCCGCTCCGTCTTTTCTCCGGGAACTCGGGCAGTATCTTTGCCCCCCCTCCCTTTTCCCCTTATCCCTTCTTTATCCTTCCCCCTCTCTTCATCCTAGATCTGGCAACGAGCAAAGGGACCAAACTCGGTTCCAACTTTCGTACTTTTTGAACTCTAAGAGGCTCGAAGTTAAGACCATTGTTTCATGCCACTCATTGTGTATCCAGCCTTTATTCAGAGAACATGGAGGGAAATCCATCCTTCACTGATTATTATCATATCAAACTGAGGGAACTACAATTAGGAAACAGCGTTGCCACTATCTTGTTCTATATGGTTAATATTCCTTCAATCCTAAGACAAATTTAGCAACGCTGGTTCTTCAATGCTGCCAGTAGCTCCTTCTTGCCCCAGCACGACACCTTCCGGCATAACTGAAAGCGAGGAGATTTGGCAACAATTAACCGAAGATAAAGCTTTTCTCCATAACACCTAGTTACAATTTCCTCAGAAGTGATATTGGGTATAGACTAGGGTATAGACTAGAGTGTAGACAAGTTCGATACCCACCTGGAAAACGGGATATATTTTGAAAAGTCAGAGAATTTGATGCGTCTTTTGGTTTTTAATGTGAAACAGTTCCTAGATACGAATTTTAATCAAAATAGTTACGAGTAGATTTCGAGAAAATAATTTTTATTTTCTCTTTACGCTCATAAGTAAACTACCCTTAATCTTAGAGTTGTATAGAGAGTTCCAAAAACTGCTCTGGGGAACCTTACTAAAACACTAGATACCAAGTTTTATTACAATAATTGGTAAAATGGTATCCGCTCTCGGCTGATGTACAGACGGACAGACAGCATCGCAAAAACTTTTTTTTTTACGGGTTCAAAGGGTGTATGCGAGATATCCATAAAAAAAAATTTGTATGATTTATTTTAATCTATTTTTCTTTATAGCTTTAAAGTTTTTCCAAAAAATGCATTTTCTTTAGATACATTTTTTAATTTGGTGTGCAATTTAATGATTGGAATAAATTGAGTGGTATTATTTTGTTCGGGGGGGCTGTGTAAAACCAGAAAAGTGATGGTGGCCACCTGGCCGTTCTATACGTTCTATCAATTCTATGTGTAATTTCGTATAAAAAATTACTACAAAACTTGTTTCACTTTGAAATTATTTTATATAATTAATTATACTAAGTATATTGTTATTGTTAAATCATTAGTGGGAAGTTGAGAAATTTAAGTATCTTAAAGAAAAAATAATTTAATCAAACACTGTAATTCTAACCGTTTTAATTAATTTAAAAAATACATCTATGAATTAATCAATATGATTTATATTTTATCAATATTTCTTAGACCATATGTTTTGGGTACATTCTGTTTCTACAAAAGTAGACCTATTTCATTTTTGTCAAGAAATATTTTTGTGTGAACTTTATATATGAGAGATTCTAGATTATATAAAGTTCACCACTGTACTCTTTAACCAACTCCACGTGGCCTCCAGGTGGCCACCATCACTTTTCTGGTTCTGCACAGCTCCCCGAACAAAATGATACCATTCACTTCATTATATTCAATAATTAAATTGTACAAGAAACATGTTAACAGAACACATTACAGTGTAGAGTGGAGGTAGGCTATGCAATCATGCAAAGCATTCGCGTTCAACGCGATGCCTAACAAGCCAGGCTCTCTCACAAATTTAGTAATAAAAGGGTTTCAAGCCGCTGTACAACTTATAAGTTATTGTGTGTGTCCTTTAAGTTTTCCCGATTATGCGCTTAAGACACAAATTCAAGACATTGCTACTCGCGTTTAGTACAAATTCCTGTCGCTAGGGCAAGATGTAAATGACTGCTTTTTTGGGTTAAGTGTGAGTATAGGTGCTGAAACTAATAGTCCTGTGTGTTTTGGTCTCGGTGATTGTCATGATCGTTAAGATTTTGTGTTTCCCACAACTACTAAATACGTGACTTCTGTCGGGATTCCGGTAGGGTGGAAATTTAGGACTATATTTATAGTCTAGTCTCGGGAGTCTATAAGGGATTTAGGGAGTTCATTGAAACATTATATTCTATACATTGTTACCGCGTCTTACTACTCGTTCGGGCTGCACGCATATGAAATAGTTATCATAATGGGTTAGGGATTAGTAAGGCTGAATTAAGAGGAAGTGTTCTTACATTTGCATGGAGGGAAAATGGAAAACCCCTTCATTGTATCTGACCTAAATTATAACCCCGATCTCTCTGTTATGAGCATTCCAGGCTATTGCGAGTGCGACGCCTTCCACTGGCTCCCAAACCCAAGGTCACGGGAAGGTCTCGGTTAAAAAAAAAGTAAATTATGAAATATTGCAATTACTAATTAATTATGAAACTCTGACATTAATGAGGATTACTGAAATACTGTCAAAACAAAATGGTGCTTTAAAAACATTAATATCTATTTGTCACACTTTCGAGTCGGTCGCGTAAAATGCTCCAAAGCGCATTAGCCTTGCAATACCAAGACTTCTCACAAGTTACCCTTGCAATACCAAGACTTCTCACAAGTTACCAGAGGAGATTTCCACTATCTGCTTCTTCGCGTTTCTCTCTTTTTCTCTGACATGTTTTATTGCATGTCTTCTTCCTTCACATTACAGACATTATGAAATAAAAGTGCAATACTTGAAGGTCTCCTCGATGGGGGCGAGAGAATCTTAAGCTCTTTTCTAGCAATATAAGGACCAAGAAGGACCACGTTATTATAATTAAGTACCATGAGGATTCAGGGGTTTACTAGATATTAATTACTAAAATAAAGTAAATTTTGCGAATATGTTAACTTTATTATATTTTCCTTATTTGTTTTACAAATTCAGGATCTGTTGGCAATAAAGTATTTTTATTGTGGAAAACATTAATCAAGACGTGTATTCTGCTTAGGTCCGGAAAACTTTCACGTTGGTCAGTGAATGAGAGAGAGATTTGTCTCTGGTGTCAGTGTTTCATAATTAATTAACTTAAGTAGTGTCTAAGGGTGAGCTATTCAAGGTCAAATTGTGCTTTATATTATTTTTTATCTATATAAAAATATTTTTAAACAACTTTATTCAAGTTATTTTAATTAATTCAATTAAGTTAATTTATTATGTTGTTTCGAAAAGGAAAGATGAAACTGCAGTTTTATATTTTATTTGCATTTTATATTTAAATTCGGAGTTTTTCTTTATTTTATAATGTTATTTTTAATTATTCATTTGCATTTTAGAATACTTAAGCCCTTAAGGCAGTTTTGAAGTCAGTACATTTATTTTATTTTAATTGTGCTTACTGGGTGCGTTGGACGATGAAACCAAAACGGTAAGAGGTGATCCAACATTGAGTTTTCGTTTTAAGAGAAATACACCTTTTCCTTAGTAAGGAGCGGTTGCATTGTCCAGCCAACCAGAAAGCTAGGATTCAAACTTCTCTCTTGTGATAGGGCGAGATTGTCAGTCCTCTTTGGTGCAATAGACGATGTCATCAGAATTTGAAAAATACGCGAGGTATAAACGAACTCTCACTGTTAGACGAGAAAGAAACGCGCAGTGACCGGGATGGCGACAAGACGTCTGTTGCTTGTCGTCACATGTTTAATTATGATTTAGTGTACGGTGACTAGCTTAGAGACGGGTCAGTTGTACAAGCTGAGATTGTCAATTAGTATAGTAATAACGTATAAAAGAATACTCTCTAACAAGAAATTAATATAAAAGTGATAACGGCGTATTTATTGTATTAATGGGAATTTCCTTATATGATAATCGTGTCGATAAGAGAAGCTGAGCTAGTCAGGGATCGATATCAAGATTATAAGTAGTCTTTACTAATTCTTCAATTTCCACCCAACAAAGGGGCCAGGATTATTCAATTGGCTATCCAACGAGAAGCCTCTTTAAACTTCTTCAGTTGGCAACCCAACGTAGGGCTTCGTAGGGTATGATAATATCTGACAGAAACCGCTGCTAGATCTACTTTCACGTATTCATACATTAAGTCATATGAGGCAGCGTTCACTTTTGATAGATCTTATCAATACCTAGAAAATAATACTATAATTAGTAATAATATAGTAAATATTATTAATGATGCTCTAAATGTCAATTCGTAAGAAAATAAAGTTATAATTGTGCTGCTGGAATTTTGGGTCGCAGGCCGGGAAAATATTATTTTAAGGGTCACGATCAAAAATTTTTATACCCTCAAAATATTTAGAGTGTAACTTCTATCCCTCTTGCATGAGTTGTTTGTAAGTGCAGCAACAGTGGGGCTGATGTGAGGTAGGTCAAGGCTAGAAAGCGGTCAATGGGTGACGAAGAAAGAGGCCTGGGGTTTGACTTATTTGATTTTTACTAAATCATTTCTCTATTAGTGTCGTTTATTCTTTTCCGGTGAATTAAAAATATTTATTATTTATGAGAACAAAATATTTAGGGTGAATATCTACGGGGGGGAGGGGGGTAATACAATACTGTTACTGTATACTCAGGTTATGCTGATGATATTTGAACTTTATTGCCCTGGGTCAAAGCTAAGTAGGTGCTTGATACACTTTGAAAGTCGCATATACTTAATCTGATAGAATAGTCGATCATAAATTCCTAAACGCCAGCAATCAAGGGCTTATAACGTGTTGTCCGGCAGGAGAACAAAGAGGGGTGGAGGAAAATACAAATAACTACATTTTCTGTTGTGACCCCCCTATTAAATTAGATAAGTTGACTAACAAAGATCCATTCTACGCTCCTATACTCGTTACCTTTCGTTTCTTGGGCAATTAGCTCTTAATGATCAACAGGAAAATGTGGATTTTTGAACTTAACACTGGGGAAAATGTCAACTTTAAATTATATATACATACACACACACGTGTGTATGTGTGTGTAAGGTCATAGTAAATAGTTTTGTGCTCATTTCAATAAACACCAAACTCCCCTCTCCCAAGCCGATGTTACGTAACTTTTCAAATAAAGAGTGACTGTCATTATTTCATGTGGAAGCTCCTGTGACACTAAAAGAGGTACTCAGAATCAAAAATTATGTATAAGTGTGTTTATTAATGGTGAAATCATGAACAATGATACTATTTTTTCAATATTAGAAAGTATAAGATCTGTGTTAAATAACATTGTGATGTGCCCACCACCATCCCCCATCGTGTATGCATTAGCCCTTATCCCTTCCCCAAGCCCTCCCCTCCTCCAACAGCGTTACGTGATCTATGGTTTACCCCCCTTCCTTACAGTTTACACCATCACCTTTGGTGAAACATGGATATCACTCAGAGGACAAACTATTTAACGGTTACTGTATTTTTTAAACTGTAACAATAAACTAAATGAGAATGTGTGTTTTGTTGTGTCGTAACCATTTATATTTTAATTCGTTTTAATTAAAGCTGAGTTGATATAGTCTTTTTTATAAATAATTTCCATTATAGGTCAAATATATCGTAACTGCCAGCAACCCCACTCCCCCTTCCACTCTATACATACCCCTAGTAGAACCGTGGAGGAATTACACGACCTGCTAACCTCTCTCCTACACCCCATTTTGGGGAAGACTCCTAAGAACCCCAAAAACAGAGCTTCACTCGTCACACTACTTTTTACCTCTTCGTAAACATAAACCAAGTCTCTCTAAACGGAAACTTTAAACCTCATTACTCCCTTCTCTGTTTTAATTAAGGGAATAAGTAACATTTAGCGCAGATGTTTCCATTGGATAGCTTTCTCCTTGTTTGAAATTGCAATGTATTAATTATCGTTTCAAACCTCTCTTTCCTCATCCTTCATGTACAACGAGTTTTGGGTTGACACAAAAGGTCGGTTGTTGGGGAAAGGGGAAATAAAGCTGTTATAATCCTGTTTATTAAGGAGACGACTAAAAGCGCTAAATGTTCAGGGTTAAAAGTCGTTTTCAACTCCCAGCCTTCACTGACTTACCACTTTTTCCGCTCTCTCAAGCAAAGGAGAAGAGAGAGAATTAAAATTTAATCTTCTCGCGCTCTTGTTTTAGAATTCATTACACCCCCAACCCCTTTTTAGCCCCCGCCAAATGCCTCCAACCCCTTCACTGCAGGCTATGTTCCTTAATGCCTCTTGTCTTGGTGGGGGCTAATTTGTTGTAATTATGTCTTTATGCGCGTGTCTAGACTCTTTTCACCCCTTTCTCTTCTTCAACCCCTTTCTCTCATTTATGCTTTTAATTTTCAACCCCCCTTGACGGTAATTTGGTTATGCAAATGAAATTAGCGATGATGTTCCTACAACACTTCCCATGTTTCTCGCAAAGTAGAAGGAATCTGTTGCACCCAACTAAAACCTTTTGATGGGGGATGTTTCCCGACAGGGCAGGAAAGAGGGGTGAAGAGCAACAAAGGGGGGAGGGGGGGGGGAGATTTACGGTTGTTTAGAGGTCTGACAATTTTTCGGTAATGGAGGCGTTTGTCTTGTTTGGATGCTGGTTTATTCTCAAACCCCGGACCTCTGTCTCGAAGACGTTATCTTTTGTTCATCGGATGTTAGGAGTCAGGAGGTGGTTTTCCTGGGGTGTATTCTGCTAAAGGGGCTTTAAAGAAATTAATATTTTAGTTAAATAATAAGCGTGGAAGTTTTTTTTGCCGGTCTTGTAAATTATCTACCATCACAAATTGCTCGCTTTCGACTTTCCACTGTCTCACCCAGACAAAATATGAAAAAAGAATTTTGATAGTGAAAAAAAATCACTCTCTAGATTTTATTGAATTTTTTTTATCTTCCTTTGATTTAAAAAAAATATTTTGTCCCTTTTTCTCTCTTTCCACCTGTATGGATTTATAGAAACAATTTGACCAATTTTCTTCAAACTTGATATTTACAGCTATTTCCATGAGTGAATTAGTTATATGAATGAAACACTAAATATCAAGGATACATTTCCCTTGAGGGACAAATAAAACGTTTAGATACATTTTTATTATGAACCCTTTATGGCAAATTTTCACTCATTTAGAGGGAGGTGTGTAAAGAAAGAATTGGTTCATATGTCATATATATTTAGAATAAATTGCGCCCAGTGTCTCTCCAATTGTGGTCCTCGGACCACCGTTGTCGACTTGTCAAATGGTTCGCTATAGATCCCACGAAGTTTAGTAATAATAATTGATTAAAGAATGTTTATCAAATAAAAAAATTAAACTGTAAAAGATTAAATATCTAATATCCAAACTATGCTTTATTTCTTTCCTCGGTAGACATAAGTTGAATCACACAAAAAAGCTGGACGTCTGTACCAACTTTAAGTTTACAAATCCGAGAAATTATTTATCAAAAACTATTAAGTTTAGAGTGTTATTCACTAATTTAATGTAATTTTTTTTTTCAATATGTCATTTAATTCATTAGTTTGCATCTTTTATTTTTAGCTGCTAAATGGAATTTTATAAAAATGTTTTTCCTGCTTAACTTACAAACGACCGCCTACCTTCTTCTCTTTCCCCCCGCCTCGCCCCTGCTCCTAGGGCCCCGATAGTCTCCCAGTGTGCATAGCTTCCATTTGGTGGGTCTCCACCACCGAAACTTGAGAAACCCTGATCCAGTGTATAGGCGCTTTTAATAATTTACTCTATATTCATTAGGCCCCTTTAAAATGTCTACTTTATGGACAGTTATGATTGATAAAGCTTAAACATGAACATACATAATAACGGTACTTTACTTAAAAAAATGCGCAGTGAAATTTCCATTAGATCTCACTAATGGAGAGCAACGTGTACAATAATACCTCTTGGAAAAATTGTGCTAAGAAATAACAAATGTGTTCAGAGTTCGATTCCCGGAATGGCCGAAATATTGATAATTTTTGAATGGGTTTACCCTTTCAAAGTGATTAATTAACGGCCAGGGACTGGATGCTGTGTCTGGTCTCGATTTAAGTTAGCTAATGAGTCGTGTACTGATATAATCGGTTGATTCAGAAACTGACCGTTAAATGCCTCAAATAATAACTATAATAATGATAATGATGATGATAAAAATAACAATGTTTCCATAAAATATTTCCTGAGTTTTTTCTAAACACATTTATCTCCCTCTCGTAAACAGTTTAGCAAACATATTTTAAATTTAATAAAATTAAAAGGATGTTTGTTAAACCCTTTACGTGTATGTATATGTATATATATATATAAACTTATATTTTTAATATAAAAATATCAGGCTAATATAATTTGTTTTTCTGGTAGCGTGAAGGCTGCGTTCCTAATCGGATCCCCACTCTCCCTCCACGCAAATGCATGTACATTTACCATATACCTTAACTACACCTTCTTCATCCCTACCCTATTAGTGTGGTTAAATAAAATGTAAACATTCCGGACTGATATTATGAAATTATTTAGTTTTTCTATCTAAAATTAATCCTTTAACATAAATATATTGATTAAATATTAAATCTCACCAATTTCAGTTTAGAAAGTGGCTCAGGAACCAGGAATAATTCAATCATTCGTGGATTCCCCCATCTGAATTCACTTTGGAATGTTTATTTCTGCTCATTCCTTTTTTTAACAAAACAAAACAATTGTCTGTAACAAAAGAAAGACCTGGCTCATTGTATTACGATTCTATCGGAGTCGTCAAACTTTATAATAACCATCCAAAGTGTTTAAACGAAAGTTCCCAGAAACAAAAGATATTCAAATTTCATTATTTAATCTCTTGGTGGTTGGGGGNTCTTTATTAAAATAAAAAAATGTTTAATAATCTCTAGGAATTATCCACTCTCTTTTCAATCGAGACGGATTTATTGCTCGCAAAAAGGTTGTTAAGGGTGGTAGTTGGGGTTGGGGTGAGGTTTAAACCCTTTCTTCCCTAAAACTGTTTGAAAATTTGTCGCTCATAGACAATGGAGAGTTTGAAGACAAAAAGGAGCAGTCTTGTTCGGAAAAGTCTTCACTTCTACCATCTTTAATGGGACAGGGGGTTAAAAAGGAATTTTGTAATGCAATTAAGTCTTGGTGTTCCAGTTTAAAAGCGAACAGAAGGGGCTGAAAGACTCGGTGAACGGAAGCTGTGAGGAGGTCTATTAAGAGATTTAACTAAGTACGGAGCAAGCTAGAAGCGTCGCGGTCACGAGGTTGTTAATTAATTGGACGTGTTAATTGTCCCTCCTTCCCTAACCCACCACCATCGTCAACCCTTGTCGTCTTAAAGCCAAGGCTCACTTTCTTGTTTGAATAAAAGAAGAAGCTGGTAAAGAGAAGGAATTAAGTGGCAGACATTGGATCCTATATAAAAAAAAAGGGTTGATTATATTCCACGAGATTCCAACGACGTCTTTTAAAAAAAATGAGCAAAAAAAACTGACTTTTTAAACACAAAAAAAAGGAGGGGGTGTTGAGCAAAGGAAACTCATCAAAGATGGTGTAAAGTTTTTTCGCACCCGTGTTTTTACTTTTATTACAATTACTGAGATTTTTTTTCCTTCACACTTTAAAAAAAATGTAATTACTAAAAAATTTCCCTTGAGATGATTATCGTTATTCAAATGTCTGAATTGCTGATATGAGAAACAATTTAAAAAAAATACTACATTAACTTTTCACTAATTTAAATTTATTAAAAAAAATATGTCCAACATTTAAAGAATTAAAAAAGCGGATGAAAAAGAAAAAAAGATTATAAATGCGAATAAAAAAATTAATTGCTCTTTTAATGACTGCTTTGCTTTTGTTTGTGTTTTTAATGAAGTTGGCTCTGACCCCGGAGAGAAAGAAAAACGTGTTTATGAGTTTATTTATTTGCATTCACTCCTCATTCTTCCCCTTTCTCTGGAAAAAAAAGTAATCTGTACGGAATTATTTCTATTAAAAAATGAAAAAAAGTTTACATAGGAAAATTAAAGACCCTTGATATTTTTATTTTAAAACAAGATTCAATTAATGATAATTTTAAATGTCTTTAGTTAGTTAATTAATATCAACAGAACACAGAATTAAATAAAAATGTTGCAGGTTGAAAATAAATTGGTTGTTATTATTATTATTATTATTATTATTATTATTATCATCATTATTATCATCATCATCATTCTGCTGGCAAAATTAATATCTATATACCCATAGACACACACAAAGAGACCATTAGACTATTAGTGCCCCCAAAAACTTAAGACTAATGAATTTTGTTTTTCATCAGCTCGTCCTAGTACCCGTTCGTTCGGGTTATACACATACGTATTAATTACGCTAGTGTGCTAGGGATGATAAAGGCTGAATTTAGAGAAACTGTACCTGAATTTTGCGTGGAGGAAGAGTGAAAAATAGTTTTTGGAAAACCCATCCTTTGTATACTCAACTGGTATTTGAACCTCGATCTCCCGGTCATCGGCAATCTAATTTATTGCAAAGTGACGTCTTCAGACTATTAGACCACTGGGGTGGGTGAAAATAAAATATCGAGGATAGGTATTTCATGTGAAAAACAATGAATGAATTAAGACAACTAATATTTTGACGCGTCACTAACGGAAAGACACCTTCACCCACATCCGTTCCAAATGATTGACGAAGGTAGTTGGTTCCTAGGGGTGGGGAGAGAGGATATTAGAACAGTCGCACGCTCAATTAAAAGTTTCAACCTAATACACCTTCATGAATAACAAAAATATAGGCTTTCGGGAAAATATTAATAAAATAGCATGCTATTTTAACATGTATAGTTATAACTATTGCCATCCCATTACAAAATCCATATTTAGCCCATTAAATTCTTTCAAAATATAACCGTCTTTGTCAACTGTTACAATACTCAAAGCTTATTTATATTTAATAAACGTGGACCAATTTATTTTCTACATGACCTTTAGAATTTGTATAGCCATAGACATAAAACCAAGACCATTTTATCTCCTTCAATGGTGAAACCAGTTTCTAGAAAGTTTGAAAACTTGTACAGCCACCGACACAGAACAAATACCACTATGTCTCCTTCCTCAATGGCATAACCACTCTGTTAAAAGTAGATTTTAAAATGTAAATACTTTCTTTTTTAAATAACATCCTCATGTTGGAAATGCTGAATATCAAAAGAATTCTGCACCCTCCATTAAAATGATTTTTCTTTTTTAAACTACTCAGTTCTTCCACCGTTGTCGCGAGATGACTCTGTCATCGCGTTCCTAGCCAGCGCCCCTAGATCAATTCCACCCCCAAACCCCCACCCTAGAACTTCTTTTCCATTCGTTTGAATTTTTTTTTTCCTACCACTCTCCGACTGTCTCTGTTCTTCTTTCCAATTCCAATTCTCCCTCCCCCTCTTAACCCTCCACCCCATATACTTTTTTTTTACATCACCTGTCCTCGTTCCATTACCAGAAGAAAACCCTCCCTCCCGAACATTGCCGAAGATGGCCGAGGTCTGGCTACACACTCGCATAGAGGCGTGCGACGGACGACATTGTAGATGGACGTATTGATTTTTAATCCTAGTTAGCAATTCTAGAGGAGGGAAGAAAAAAAAAAGAAAGAGGGAAAAGCGAGTGTTTGAGAAAAATAACAAACAGGGTGAGTAAGAAACTAGGGGAGGTAAGAAGGCTAGGGGAGAAAGTGTTCTTGTAGGGTACGAGGAATGAAAAGTGGGAGGGGGGTTCGTAAGTTTGCACAGGCTGTCAACTAGTCTCCTCTTAGTATCAATTATGTTGAGAGCCTCCTTTCTATACTAGATCATCGATTCTTGATGTCATATTTTTCATCTTTCTTTATAATAAAGAACAGAAGTCTCGGTGGTTAAGTGGTTAGTGAAATCGACCACAGGTACCAAAGAACCCTGGTTAGATTCTAGGGAAGGTTAGTATAGTTACTATTTTCATACGACCCGCATTGCTGGATACTTGAGCTGAGACGTCAACCCCGTCTGGTTCGGTCGGCCGGTAATGGTGTGAGTTCGGGTTTCGAATCCTGGCTGGCTATAATGTGGGTGGTTTCTACTCAATTATTTTTCATCCTCCCTTCATGAAAATATGGATATATTCCTTTTAGAATCCCATCTTCCTCACAGATACCCACTGGCCCACTTGGCAACAATTGAAGTGCTGAGCTGGGACAGTGGGGCTTCCGGTCCCTCAAGGTTTCTTCATTGAATGTTATATGTAGATGAAGAGACAAGGAAGAATATCAAGATGATCTCTGACCACCGAGTTGCAAGATATGTATTAGGTTAAGTTAGTTTTAGTTTATATTTTCGTATGTTGTTTCATGTTTAGTTTTAGGTCAAAGGTAGTGGTCTTAACTGGAGGTAGGTGGACGAAATTTCTGGTAGGGCGCCTCCCCAGGTGGTGGATAGGGGGATGCTCACCGCCGTTCCAGGGACTATTAGATCCGGAAGTGGTGGGACACCCAGTGGTGCAGGGTACCGGGAGCGTAAAATACCCGGGGCGGACTACCTAGTAGGATAAAATTAGAAGATAGGGAAATAGGGACATTTAGATTAGGAGCTATAATCAACATAAAATTAAGTAATGATTGTAAATTGGATAAACTAGTAATTAGTGGAGGTAAAGAAACAATATAACTTAGGTCCTGAGTTACAGTCTAGGTCTCAGGACAGAAAGTAATGATAAATAAATAAATCACCGATACCTCATTAGTGTAAACATGTTAATAGATAGTCTGAACAGGAAGTAGGATTCAAAGTTCGTTGGCTTTTAATAAATACCAAACAAATTGCATCCATGCCGTTGTTTTTTAATCTATCTATTCATATTCTAGAGCAAACATTCTAAGTGGTCCGCCTCTCGGTCTAATGGTGAGCGCCCATGGCTACTGATCCAGCAGTCCCCGGTTCGATTCCTAGCGCTACCATACGTATTTTTACCGAAAGGGGAACTGTTCCAGTGGTTACCATAGTCCGGTTAGTTAAGCTTAAGTTAGGGTTAATATTTCCATTGGTTCCACACCCTCATATCACTATCGTCACATCATCTTATTAAGAGGAATGATGTGTGGACAACCTTCAAAGTATACCATGGACAACGTTCTGTTACCACAGATTGGCCATGAAAAAAAATCCAACATTGCTTTATATAAATCTTTCTCTAGCTATAGTCGGATTGACATGAAAATATTCTGTCTTTTAAAAAAAATGTATTTACAAGAGGTTATTAAAGCTACTTTAACTGTTAAAACGTCTTGCTGTGTTCCTGTAAATACAAAATTTTAAATATAGGGTCTATTTTAACGGTTGAACAATTATTTGTGTTGTGTGTTTATTATAAAATAATGCTGCTTATGATGACTCGAGTTTACATCAGTAAAAACTAAATGAAAATGTTGTCAAAGCAAGCGCCTGATTTTAAAGTGGGATGCAGGGTACGCGACAAATTAAAGACCTGTATTTTTGCCGTTTTTAGATAAAAAAAACTTTTCTTTGGTCACAATAAAATATTTCTTCGCTGCAGAGAGTTTAATTTTCTTCACATTATGATATCAACAGTTGTTGAATGTCTCTCGAAGTTGTCCTAGAATTTAATGACAACTTTTTCTCTTAATTAATAAAGTTTATCACCTAATGCCGCCTTTTTTTTACCAAAAATGTTTTAGTAAAAAGAATTTCAAAAAACACTGTTCTTTTTCGCGTCGTCTACATCCCCACATTAAAGGATAAAAGTACTGTTTTATTCCAGAGGACTTTTGTTTTTACGTTAAACATTTTACGAGCACTTTCTAAACACGGGGTTATCATACCATAAATTGATACCTTAATTATCGCAAACACAAGCGTAGTTAATATATGCTTATATCCTGAACGGTTAATAAGACGTGATGTAATAAAATAAAATAAATAAAAACTTTTAAAAAAAGTTCAAAACAATTATGGTTTGGTCCAAACTGTGAACGTTGATGATACAATATCTGTCAAATAATTAATAATTTCACGACTTTTATTATATTTACTTGGCGTCCTATCACCCGTCCGGGATATCCTGATACACATATTCCGTTTGGATGAGGAAGGTAGAATTAAGAAGAAATGTACCCATATTTAAATGAAGGGTCAGTGGAAGACCACTTAGAAAAACTTATCTGCGATTTATACTCAGACCTCACTGTCACCGGCCTACTAGACATTTGCCCACCGGTGCGGGTTTTATGAAGAACCTTTATTAAATTTGACACCAACGTAATTATATTGAAAATTTTAAAGGGATTTTTGTTTTCATAGGCATATATATAAAATATGTATTTATAAACACTGCGTCTTATTACCCTTTCAAGGTGACCTGGTGGCTTAGGGGTAAGGTGTTGGACTTCTGTGCTGGGGGTCTGGGGTTCAATCCTCGGTCCCGGTACAGATTTATTTCCAAATCCTTCCTTCACCTCTGACAAGACGTGTATTAATCACAACTTGTGAATGTGTGGAATGCCAGGCCTTCACCGTGGTTCGGATCCCACGTTGAAGTGTACGTCCTCAATTTCATCTCACAAAACTGGCTGGGAAGTCTTTATTAATCCATAGCCTTAGGTCATGAACAAATAGCAAAGATAGTCATTAAGTTAAACGATCTCCCGTCAACTATATCTACTAAATCTGGTCAAAATCGATCCTGTTAGGATGAAATTTAGAACGGACTAGTCGGTGGATGAATTCTAGCTTTAAAAAAAACCGGCCCTGGTTACATAAATACGCGTACGCATCTTTTGTCTAGTCAACTTATCGCCGCTAAAATCCAATGAGGGAAAGGGAGGCTCTATCGAAGCAGGTAAACCACGTTGGTGAGGGGAGGACAGATGTGTCGCGTTGTTGCAGGCGTATAGGGCGTCGCGATGCTACACTGAGCAGGGTGAGCTTCGAGAGAGTTTTGTGATCTGG
>CABFVZ010001307.1:55358-93648 GCA_902151445.1 Timema monikensis
AGAAAAAAAAAATAACCAGCACCCTCCCACCCTCTGGCGGCAAGCGCTAGAAAAATGCGGTTGGTTACTAAAGGCGCCGATAGAGCGCCTTGGTGTGTTTATCTTTTTTTTCTCTCTCTCCTCATCGTCGTGCGTGCTGTCGTCGTGTCGTAGTGTACTAAGCTTGTTCAACCTTGCGGGCTCAGTCACCCTCCAGGGAAGAGAGGGTGGGGGAAAGGTAGACACCGTTGAATGTGTGTGTATATACATAATAGTATACAGGTGCAAACAATTCTTTAAATTAAATCTTTAAATAAATAAACATTTAATTTACGATTCACATGTTTATTTTTCATTTAATCCCACACCGTTGGTTGAAAAAAATATATATATATACACACACACAATCTACCTTATATATTCTCACCGCGTCTTATTAATCGTTTAATGAAGACGATTATGTACTGATTACGTTGACGAACCAGGGATGAGAGAGGTTAAATTTAGAGAAAGTGTACCCGAATTGGCGTGGAGAGAGAATGGGAAACAATACTGGAAAAAACCCACACTCAACACACCTGACTGGGACTCGAACCCCGTTTAGATCATTTGAACACCCGAAGTGAGTTTGTTTTGATAATAAACAACCTATTTTAGTAACTAATTAATACTTACGGTATTAGTAGAGATAATTATTCACACGGTTGGTAGGGGATTACCGCTAACGTTAGGTGTGTGTTAAGGCGCTTGCATCTTACCCGGGCTCCTGGGGTCTTAGCCCTGATCGCATACGTGGGTCTTTATCTCGCTTTTATCATGTGATTTTACAGTCTCCTTCTAAGAGAGTTTTGGAGGATTTTCTTTACATTTACTATCGTAAAGCGGCTGTTCTTTAGTTTATATAGGCCTATACTAGTCTATGATAACCACAACACTAACACTTCATATTTTAGTACTACTACTATACCTAATAATAATAATAATAATAATAATAATAAAACTTTCACTAACGATCGACTTTTTGCCGTGATCGGTTGTACAAATTAATTAGATTATCGATTAGTTTATTGTCTAAATTGTTGTCATTAAATCCTCCTTGAGTGATACTCTACAAATGAGGATATTGAATAACATTTTTCGTTGTAGGTGAGGTTCGAAAAAGAGGCTCTTATCTTATCTTAACAATTTATTTTTTCTTAAATAAAATTTTGTTTAGTTTTTAAATAATAACAGCAAATATTTAAGTTGCTTATAAAATTATTACTATTATTATTATTATTACTAGCATCGCGTCTTACTACCCGTTCGGGTTATTCGCAAATGTAGGCTTACTAATTAATCTATTGTGTTAGGAATTAGAAAGTTTGAATTTAGAGGAAGTGTACGCGCATTTTTTGGAGGGAGAGTAGAAAACCATTTAGGAAAAGCCAGCCTCAGTAGCTTACACTCCATCGGGATCGATCCACGATCTCCCCGTGATCGGCAGTCCAGTCAGGGAGGGGAATGTGCTTAATTTAATAAAGCTAATTGGGTAAGTAAAATGAATATTGAATTTTAAAGGAAATGTATCAGCATTTGCGTAGCGGGAGAGTGGATAACCATTTAGGAGAGCTAAATAAACTCCCTCAGTACACCATTCTGGGATTCAACCACCCCACCCCACCCCCACCACCATCACCACCAGCCCCAGTCACAAGCAAACAAGACTAGACGATCCTGACGTTTTTGTCCGTGCACCCACCGATGCGGTTCGCGCCTACTTAAGTACGACCTAGTCTAAGAGTTTTTTTTAGTAATTTAATAGTCCTACATAGATGACATTTAAAAAGTTTCCATATGGAAGTATCAATGTGTGTTTTTTATTATTATTATGATTATTATTATTATTATTGTTGTTGTCATTAGACCTATTATTGCGCTAATCGTAGCTTACTTCTATATGCTCTGTTTAAGAACTTGTCTATTAAAATAATGTACAGCTATAAATGTAATGTAGACGTGCACTTGTCATTATATTTTAAAAGCTCATATTATACAGTCCTATTATTATATAAAGGGTATTTTATGAAAATACAAATATATTTTTTTGATCTTGATAATATTTTATTATATTACTAGCACTTTTTTTAAAAACTTTTTCACTGCGTCTGATACTCGTTCGTATTATAAGCATACATATTAATTACGTCTTTGTGTTATGGATGAGGAAGGCTTAATTTAAGGGAAGTGCACCTGGATTTGTTTGGGGTGGGGGGAAGTGAAACAAAAAACTCTGTACACTTGACTGGTATTTGAACCCCAATCTCCTCGTAATCGATATTCCACTCTATTGCGAAAGTGACACCTTAGGTTATTCGAACATTGTTATTTTATAGGTTTTCATACTATCTAACAAAAGTAACAGCTGCGGATCGTATGACTTGACGTATTAAGACTTTTCTTGCTGTCAGTCAAGGTTCTTCCTATTAAAATTGGACTGTAGATCTAAACTTGTTTTATTTATATTTGTAAACACTGGCCGATCATCTCTAGGCTATCACATGTTCACATGACGCTTCTGTCAATCAGCCAATGAGTAAGGAGGGGAAAGGGGTAGAAGACATGTAATGAAGCGGGTTTGAGTCCTGGGGTATTTCTCATTATCGACACGCAGTAGTATACTCGTAGCTTACAGTAGTTTACGAGCAATTACACGTATGTGTGTGTGTGTGTGTGTGTCCCCTAATTAGACACTCCACGCGTGGGGGTACAGGGACAAACAGTTTACCTTTAATAGCAATAAAATACGGTCCACCCTTTTAACTACTCGATGCATGTATTTAATGAATAGAGTGCAGAGTTTGGAGGGATAATGTAGGACAACAAATCATGCATTAAACAGTTGGCTGCTTAGGTAAGGGGTGGGGAAGGATGATAAGGGTGAAGGGGGACCATCGACGTGCGTGTGTGTGAGTTAGTCCAAGTCTCTGTGTGTGCGTGTGTGGTTCTTTTATCTGGTTATCAATGTAATACATCTTGCTGCAATAGACGAGTAATGAGGTGTTTTTTTTTAAACACACATGTCCTTCTCTAAGTGTGTGTTTCAATAGAAAAAGGTAGCAAGTCCGAATATATCTGTGATAATTACAGCAGCAGAATTTTTTTTTTTTGCCGACTCTCTTTCGGTAGACCGAGGTTCGATTCTCCCAATTGGATGAGTTAAGGGGTGTTTATTTACCCCCTAATATATCCCGCTTTCTCTCATCCCCTCTTACTATCCGTCCTACTTATGCGCATTTTAACTAAGCTAATGGGGTGGGGGAGGAGGTAGCTAAAACTATATAGGAAATGTATCCGCATTATTGTGACAGGAGATTTATTTATTTAATTTTTATATTTGTCTGACATCTAGAGGGTAGCTCGGGACCTAATTCTACTTAGAGAGTTTTGTCTACATCATCTATTATACAATATCCCATTTTTAAACAATAATAATTATTATTATTAGCACCGCGTCTTACTACCCGTTCGGGCTATACGCACTTACGCTAATGTGTAATGGTAGGGTGATTGTGAGATGAAATGAAGGACATACAGCTTAACGTGGAATCCGAACCACGGTGGAGGCCTGGCATTCCACTTTAAACAATAATTAAATTATGTAATTTGCATCTAATCTAACTGTCCTTATAATCCTACAACATAGGTTTTGACATTAGTCAGACGTTGGCGTAGATTTTAAAGGTTTATTAATTATTAATACTTAAATTTCCCAAATGTGACCTAATTTCCGGCAACATAGTTTGTTCTCCATATTATACGTTTGTGTATTAGGCGCCTGAATATATATATTTTTTTAAATAGCAAAACCTGGAAATAATTAGTACAAATATGGAACAAATGCCATTCGCTCTTGAAAAATGTCATAAATAACATATCCAAAGTATACCAAACTATGGTGGTGGAAAGACGCCATTTTTTTCAAAATGGCTCCTGAAAATGACACTTTAGATGTTAATTACTATTGAAATATTGACTTCCCTTTCACATTTAGCGAAATTATATTACCAACCTTTATAGTTCCTCTTGAAATTTCCTTTTCAATGATACCAAACATCTCCGGAAGTAAATACCGTAAGTGGTACTAATGAATCATGATGAATGCAGTGTATATCCCTCAAGGTAAATAATAAGTTTATTTTAAACTAACATAAGATAATTATAAAAGCAATATTTACCAATGTTATAACGATATTTCTATATAAGCCATAACATAGACAAAATAAGATATTTAAAGTATAATATCATTAATATATATAGGTGGTATACATTTGCAATTAAGATATTTACCAAAATTATACAACTGATTTAATTCATGGAATACATTGTGACTGAAATATGTCTAAAATTATTCAGGCATTAAAAGCCTTTCAAAAATAATTATCTTAAAAGTTACTGAAGCTACACATAGCATTGTCAGCTGATCTACTGTTGAGGTAGGAACCTCTGCATTCCGAACATTCTTCGGAACACTTCAATCCTTTGTTTTGGCATCCACATTTATTTCCACAATTGGTTTTGCATTTGCAATGAATAAATTTCATGAGAGAAGTTGGTGCTGGATGTATGTCTGTTTGATACACAAAAATCAAATTGACACTTTAAATTTTCAATTATTTATACAAGATCTGTGATTGTAACTTGTTCATTATCATGATCTTTGAAATATTTAGCAACTTCTTTGAAAGCTTGTTCTATTTCCTCTACCTTGGGTCTTCCACATTTTGGAATGTGTTGTGGCTCATCTAGCAAGGTTGAGGAAAATTGCCAAAAGTCCATTCACCGTAGGAATTGTTTTTTGAAAGGCCTTTTTCCCTATCAGAAATCTATTATATAGTAGGATATTAGTAGGAAAAAAGACCTTTCAGAAAGTAATTCCTACCGTGAATGGAGTATACTTAACACAGGAGGCACACTCTTCCCAATACGGAAATGAATACTGCATATATGATAAACGAAATCTGCTGCTAATAAACCCTGCACAAATTCGACTCTTCTATTTACAGTTTCTAACCAAGAATCTTTTATTTTTCACAATCTTCTAAAATGGTGTCTTTAAACTTAGCGCTTGTTCGTATAGGGATTAATTCTGATACTTTCTTACGATAAAAAGAATCTGGCTCGCCACAAAACAAGCATTGCTCTCTAATTATTATAAATGGTGGCTGCTGAGAACGTGTTTCAGGAATCAACACTAACATTCTTCTTCAGATGTAATTCGATTTCCTCTGGGTTGATATAAATATGCCAGATGTAGCTCTGATAGAATCATTCAGACGTTTAGTATCTTTGTTGATACCAACAATCACTTTTTCACTAATAACAACCGTCTCTTCGCCACCAGGTAGCATACACTTCCTGCAAATTAAGCTTGTGTTCATTTCAGCCAGTTACCTAAAGAAAATTTAATAATATTAGTACCGTTTCCAATATCTACATCAGGTTATGTTTGGTATCATTGGATAGGAAATTTAAAGAAAAACAATAAAGGTAGGGAATATAATGTCGCTACCTGTTAAGAGGGAAGTCATTATTTCAATAATTAATAGTGAAGGTGTTGTATTCAGACGCCATTTTGAAAAAAATAGCATCCTTCTACTTGCCATATTTTGGTATACTTTGGGTATGTTATTTATGACATTTTTCAAGAGCGAATAGCGTTGGTTTCATCTTTGTATTAATTATTTCCAGGTCAAACCACATGTTCAGGGGCCTATATGTAGGCCTAATGCGCTGGCTCGTGTAGTGAGTGGCGTCACAAGTTCAGTCAATCGGATGTCTTTCTCCATCAGGGGCCACCTTCTATTCTCTTTACATCGATATCTTATGCTTGTTATTCACATACTGCGAGATTAGTTGATTCCTAATACTAGACGCGTTGTCAACAACAACAAAAAACTGTATAAGAACGCCGGGGCGACAAGGACGACTTTGGCGGGGGACTGTCGACGAAGAAGTTCAGAAAAATCTGTACGTCATGGAACTAACTCAAAAGTGTGACAGAGAAAATACTTGAGTTGCGAAGCTTTGTGGCGGCTCCACAGATGATTCATCCATAAGCCACGTAATTTGATGAGAGGGGATGAGTGGGTGATATCCACATGGTGTTACTGGGGAGGGTTCATTCTAGATGTAAACTTGGTGCTACAGGGGGAAAGGGGTGTGTCTAAATGTAAACTTGGTGTTACAGGTGTAGGGTCTAAATGTCTACTTGCTGTTAGAGGTGTTGGGTCTAAATGTATATTTGGTGTTAGAGGTGTATGGTCTAAATGTCCACTAGGTGCTTCAGTGTGGAAAGGAGGGAAGGGGCAGGGTAGAAAATGTAAGATGAAAACTGTAAGTGATATAAGGATGAACCTTAAAGGAGTTAAAAGAATTTACATTTACATTAGTTAAATACGGCCCTTAGATCATTCTTACTCAACGAGATGGTGGAAATGAGTCAGGATCGTTTTGTCAACTCTGGGTTCAACTTAATAAACAGCGGCGTTAGATTGTCAACTGGAGATTAAAAAGTTCCCTTGTTAATACCTGTATTTTTTTTCACAATCACCCCTACTCCCTTTTTTCTTACATAATAATCTGATAGTATATTGAAGCTAAATGACTTCCCATATGTGACACGTGTGTGTGTTAATAACAAGTGTCATTACGCGGCCGTTTTGTCTGCTTTCAACGTTATTCAAAAGGTACAACGCTGATAGCCATCTCTTATCAGATACCAATTGCAATAATGAAAGGGAATCACCGGAAAGTGTTGGGACGTGCGGATGATAATTATGATGACGTGTCTGACTCTTGGTGGTCCGGGATTCAATCCCCCCCCCCCTCCCTCAACATGTATTTAAATAAGGTGACCCATTAGTTCTCCGAAATAAGATTGAAGTCCCCGACAGTATTTGTCAAACAAATTAATGCGATTTTAAATTCATGTGGGTTGAGTAAAATGTTTCAGTCAAGTAATTATTATTTGAGGTAATTAAGTTGGGGGTGTAAAGGGTAGTACTTTTGCCGTTTTTTGTTTTTTTTTGTATCGCAAATATTTTTTTGGTCAAAAGAAATATTTCTCCAGTGGAGACATAAAGTTTAATTTTCTTCCCAAGATGACTTCAACAGTTGTTGAATATATGTCAAGGGTGTCCTAGAATTTGACAACTTTTTCTCTTAATTTAAAAAGTTTCTCTTCTTCTAATACCGCTATGCTTATGGTAGATAAAATTAAACTCTGTCTCTACTAAACACGATTCCTACACTCTCACCTTAAGGGGACATCCATAACCACGTATTGCTTTTTTTTCCTGTATTTATCAACCTTTCTCCCCCCCCCCCAATCCCCCTGCACCCTCACTCCCTATGTAACACCAAGTAGACATTTAGACCGGCCACTCCTCTTTCCAACCTGTGTTACATAGCTTTCAACATCAAGAGTGGATGTAATTATTTCATAGGGGAGCTTTTGTAAACTTGAAAGAAGGACTCAGATTTAATACAACTCTGAATCCATTTTAAATCTTGAATATAAAAATTTCAAACAATTTTATTACAATAAATAATAGTCCAAAAACTGTTCAAAACATTGTGATAAGCCGTTTTTTGTTTAAAATAAAACTTCTCACATCTGTTTCTGTAGTAAGATTTATAATAATCATGACAAGGCCAGGTTGGCTCATTTTAACGACGTTACAAGCAAAATGTCTTAAGTTTTAGATAAAGTAAATGATTAGAATCATAGATCTAGACTTCCTCAAACAAAGACATTTTTAAAAAGTTTACAAAACCCACTTTAAGATAATTGAAGATTTTGTTAGTGGTTTTGAAGCTTAAGAACTACTATTTATATAATAAATGCATCAGTGCGGAGATATTGCCCTTCAATTTGGCGGTGTCCTTGACCAAGGACCTCAATAGTAGGCACTCAACACAATGACCAGGACCTGAAACATATTTGTCTGGGGACGAACCCGGCACTGTTAGAGATCTAGATTGGTCCTTGTAACCACTGTGCTCAGTAGAAGATACTTCCATGGTCCTCCAGACTTGCAGTCGGCCCCTCTATCCACTGTGCTCGGTAGAAGATACTTCCATGGTCCTCCAGACTTGTAGTCGACCCCTCTATCCACTGTGCTCGGTAGAAGATACTTCCATGGTCCTCCAGACTTGTAGTCGACCCCTCTATCCACTGTGCTCGGTAGAAGATACTTCCATGGTCCTCCAGACTTGTAGTCGACTCCTCTATCCACTGTGCTCGGTAGAAGATACTTCCATGGTCCTCCAGACTTGTAGTCGACCCCTCTATCCACTGTGCTCGTTAGAAGATACTTCCATGGTCCTCCAGACTTGTAGTCGGCCCCTCTATCCACTGTGCTAGCAAGAGAAGGGCTAGACGTTGTCGGGCTCTCGCTTGCGGCGACGGGATAGTTTGTAGTGTGTGTTGGCGCCTGTATGTCTGGACCAGTAAGAGAGGGAAAGGGGGAGGGGGGAGGATTTCGCCGATAGTTCCCACCCCTCCCATTGATTCTAGCTTTGAGAAGAGGGAGGGAGGGAGACCATTCACTGCTACCGCATGCACTCACTAGCTCTCGTACACGGTCATGTGTGTAGACTGCGTGCGTGTGTGTGTAACCGCCTGGTCAGGACCACCCCAGAGCAAGAAGACCTCAACTCCACCGTTGCGTCGCCCGTACGCTCACGTGCACAACCACCTTTCAAGTTTGTATTTTTATTTTCTACATCGTTTTTGTACCCGTTAGGGTTAAACGGGCAGGGTGTCTTCCATCCGGGAAAATCAGGGAAAACTGGAACTAGCAGAGAATTTGAAGTGGTCAGGGAAAAAAAACTGGAATAAATAATGAATTTGATAACTCACAACAACAAAAATCCGGGAAAATGTTGTTTTAACCAAACTATAAAATATAATAATCACTAAATTAGTAAATTACAATATGTTTCAAACTGTCTTTTTTTTTAGCTCTGTAATATATTTTAAATTTTCTAATTTCTAGTAGACTATGTTAATACAAATAAAAAACATGTTTATTTAAATATTAAAACTTTTTAATTAATAATTTTGTATGAATAATAATAAGCGGTGGGGTTATAAGGATGTGACATACTCTTGAGTCGGGAATTTTAAGAAATGATCAAGGTAAATAAGGTAAATATCGGGAATTTCATTGGTCAAGTTGAGTAGACACCATGAACGAATGGTTAATTGTAACGCTAGTGAAATAAGTAGCAAGGAGAGAAGAGTTATAAAAGAAATACACACCTATTTGAGTGGAGGGAGAGTGGAAAGTCGTTTAGGAGGAGGGGATACCCTCGGTACACCTGACCGGGATTCGAACCCACATTCCCCTCCACCGTCACCAACATGCCAGTCTAAATAATAGTGACGCGTTAGATTGATGCGACCAACGATGCGGGTAGTCAATTTTAGCCTAGCAGAGCATTTTATTTCTAATTTAAACTAAAAGTCGGATTGTTATAAAAACCTATCTGACAGTTTGAAAAGCAGATCTTCTTTCGTGTGAAAATACGACTAGAGTTAAGATTGGTAGCTTTCATTTATCAAATTTTGTATTAATTTTGGTGGATTTAGGATAAATGTTGCCACTATCTTGATGAATATTTTTAATTTCTTTTTTTTTATCTTATTACCGCGTATTACTCTACTACCTGTTATAGCTGTATACGCATATGTACAAATTACTCTGATGTTTTAGGGATGAGGAATGGTGACTTTTAGGATAAGTGTGCACACAGGTGTGTAGAGGAAGAGTGGAAAACTATTTTGAAAAAAAAACCCACCTTAAGTACACCCGACTGGTATTCGAACCCCGATCTCCCTGTCATCGGCAATCCAATCTAACACTAAAGTGACTCCTTAGACCTTGTGCTCACCGAAGCAGGTTTGATATTATAAAAGTTATTGTTTTGAATACTTGACAATTATCATGATTTTTTTTAAACTTATATTTATATAAAGTATCAACTTTTTGCAAACAAATCGAGGGTGTTCAACTTAAAAAAATAATTAAATGTAATTGACACGGCCTAAATTGAGAGGCGTGTTTGTTTAATATTGTTGTGCTCTAGGTTGTGAATGATAAAACGAGTATTACAAGGTGCTGTGATTAGCTAGTACACAAATAGAACATAAGCGCTGACGACATAAACAGAGTGTCAGCATTTCTCACGGTAAACCAGGCCAGAAGGCAGAATAAATAGTAATGTATCCAGGCTAACAGGCTGACTAATTACCATCGAGTCTAGGGGGTCACTTTGCCCAATTTTGGAGCTACGCGTGTTAGGACGCCGGAACATCAGTACCTGGATTGGAGGGCTATCGTTTGAGATCAGGGTACCGGGGTTCATCAACCGTGTGGGATCGCCTAGAGGTCAGTCAGGACATTGGTTAAGCATTCCTTGCAATATTTCCTTCTGCCGCAAGCTTCCAAATAGTATTTTAAATTCTTTAATATATTTTAATACCTCTTATCAACATCACTTTTAGTAATAGACAAATAGTACAAATAAAAACCTAATCTGGACGTCAATTACGAACCCACACAATCATATATCTCCCACAATACATCCTGACAACTATAGGCCCACATCTGGATGATAGAGGGGGTGGGGTTGACATGAACATGAAAAATTATCACCTAATTTCCCTAAACTTAATTGGAACATTTTTATTGCAAGGATCTTTATTAAGTTAGGTTTAGTGCTATATGTTTAAAAAAATACAAAAATATTTTCACGCGAACGCCTTTAAAGCTTTGACTCTATTATCATTTTATTGGCATTCATATCAATTATCAAAATGGTTGACGACAGAGCGTATACATGATTGGACGTAAATATTTGGGTAGTTTCAATCTCGTCACTCTTGCAATATATTTGACTGCTGATAACTTGGGCGATAGGAGTTTGAATTCCGGTTGGGTGTAGGCCTACTGAGTGTGTTTTATCCTAAATGGTTTTCCCCTCTCGCTCCACGTAAATTCAGGTACACTCCATGTAAGTTCAATCTTCCTCATTCATAAGACATTAAGAGTAATTAGGACATGTATGATAATGAGATGCGGTGCTCTAAAAATATCTTCACATCACACTAGCGCCATTAGACGACTTTGTAGTCCTGGAGGTCTCATTGGACAGCTGAAAACCATAAACACATTTTTGTGGGAGTTGAAAACTGAAGGGTAGTTTTCCACACCAAAATCCTACAAGGCTATAGTTTAATATCTAACAGTGTGACTAAAAGAGGAGTAGTTTTACAATATAATATTCTATCCATCCTTTCTTTCAAGGTCGTCGCCAGTTGGATGGGAGAGGAGAGAAAGAGAAAAATTGTAGTTTAATTGACCGTCAGAAGTCTCATTCACTAGTGAACCTAATGGAGAGATCTTGGTTACTAATTTTTTTTTTTAAATCAATTTTATTCTTTAGTCTAGCGACTTCCTCGTGTATACACACTACAGTTAAATTTTTTTTAGGAAATTCCATATATTTTTATCGGACAACGTTGATAATATTTTAGTATAGGTCTATTATTAATTATATGTTATAGCTATTAATAATAAACTACCACAAGTGAAAGCTTCAGATCACATTACTTGACGTATGAACAAGTGAAAAAAATATAGTAACTTTTCTATCTCTCCTATAAAAATGTGTCTGTACTTATATATATATATATATTTATAGCACCGCTTTGTACTACCCATCAGGTTTACGTTTATTTACTAATTACGCTAATGGGTTAAGGGCGGAGAAGGTTAAATTTAAAGGAAGTGTTCCCGCGTTTGCGTGGAGAGATAGAGTAAGGAAGCATTTAGAAAATACCACCCTCAGTACACCCGACCGGGACCGAACCATGATCTACCCGTCATCGGCATTCTAATCTATCGCGGGAGTAGTGCCTTAAAACATGTGGCTCGTGTATGCATGTGTCTGTACATTCGATAGTATTGAAACCAATAAGAAGTCGCTAATACAGAAAAAATTGTTACCAAGTCTCCAAATCCGCTTCTAATGAACCGGTTTTTGGATAAAACACGCACGCACATGATATCATAAAACATTTATAGACATCTCTTTAGTCTCAAGGCTATATTATTCACAAATAACATATCTCCTCCACTTTATCCCCTTCTCCATAATTTGAATATCTCGTATTTTATTATATTCCTCACTCCCCCTGTTTCTGTATCTTCAACTCCCCCTTACCTCTATTTTTTTACCCTCCCCTCCTTACCCCTTATTTTTGGCTGTTAAATTTTTCATCATTTTCGTTTGGGGAACTCCCTTCAATTAAGGAGGTGAGGGTAGAGGGGGTGAGGCGGCCGTCTTGCCTTGATAGCAATAGTTTCCAAGTCTGGCGGCTTATTGATTGTTTGAATGGCAAATTGTTGGCAATTTGTGCACGATAGCTTTCCCCCTTCTAGTTATACTTCCCTCCGTACACCTCCCTTACCCGTCTTTTCAGACGACCAAGGTTTCTGCACGCGACGTCGGGTCAGCGTCAAAAAGAGACGGGAGAAGTTTTTTTTTTATGTCCGTGGTTTGACTCTCAAGCTTTGTGTTTCTGTGAGTGGCTAAGTCTCATCGCGATTTGCATATTACTGGGTCTCGTAACTTACCATCGAGAGGAGATTATTTGAGAACCAGGCGATCGATAAACGGGATGTATGTATCTATATAATATTTATGTATATATGTAGATATAGTTTACATATTACGCTTATTTAAATATATATATACATATATACATACATACATACATACATACATACATACATACATACATACATGAATACATACATACATACATACATACATACATATGAATATGTTATTAATATATTCAGGACTGCCACGCACCTGGAGACGAATTTTTTTTTTTGTATCTGGAAAAAAAACCAGAAAACACATGAAATTTTGCAAAAATCTAGTTAAAAAAACTGGAATATAGGTTAACTGGGGGTATTTAATCGAATGCTTAAAATAGTAGGTCTTGGAATGAACAAAAATGATGAACTGAAGAATTAAGCACACTGACCTTGTCTTATTACTCCCTTAAACAAGGGTTGTGAAGAGACAGACGATGTATTTCCCCATTAATCTTAAATCAACCTGTTTTAAACATGAGCTACATGACTTCACACTTAGTTTGATGAAAAATGAAAGATTATTAATTTATTGTTCAATTTAAGCTGCTTAGAAAAAAAAATCTTAATTCCTTCTGGAGAACACAGTTAATTTGGTAGTAAGAAAATAATGGCAACATTGATATGATATAGTATGCCTACGTTGATATATAACTTATTACATATCACGTTGATATAGTACCTCTATAGGCCTAACGCTCTAAAACTTTGAATTCTATATTATTAGAGAAATTCGAGATTTGAAATAGTGAAAGACCATGTCTTCAACTCACACTAAATAGTCTGAACAACATAAGTAGGGGAGAAAATTAAAGAAAAAAGCAACCCGGAATTGACCTGTAAAAATAGTTTAAAACCACCACTGGAAAAAAAAACACCTTTTAACTTGTAATGTAAACCCGGCCCTGTGCAGTTCTAAACGCCCCATCCACCCCATCGGTTATTTTTAAATAATTGACATGACCTCAAAATCTATCATGACGTCGGTACCAAATGATCATGTTAACTGGTGATTTCCTGGTCTTGGATCACTCGGAAATCATTCCTCCAGCGGGGATTTGAACCATAAACGCCGAGGATAAAATGAGCAAAAGCCCCAAAAAGCAACGTGGATCTTCAAACTTAATGGATGGGTGCCATTATTCTCTTCACTCGTGGGTATGCGTGCCACTCGGGTTGTGTGGCTCGCGTGCTATGGTCTGACGACCGCCGTGTCCCGCTCACTTGAGAGGACAAATTGTACGGGGGTAATTTGGGTATTTTTGGAAAGTAACCGTTTGCGAGTAGTAACAGCGTGTGTGTGAGGTAGGGAGTAGACCTAGTCCCCGCCGTTTTCAGTCAGGAACTGTCTCGCTGATAGAGGGAATACTTTATTTAATTTATTTATCTAAGGTGCACTTTCTGAACCGACTGATCTCAGCACACGAGAATTTTCTATGAGCGAGAGTTAAAGAGCCCATCAATTAAGCTGAGAAAGGTATTTTCACATTTATTCCAGGTTTCTTTTACATACCACAATTGACGTGGGATCGATGGCTTTACTTCCCCTCCGAAGTAAGTTGTGCTACGGATTTATTATCGCTCAGGAAAAATACTTCGACTCCGGCCGGGTATGAACCCAAGATTATCGGGTCTTGAAGCGCGCACTTCCCTCCAAGATCACCGAGGTTGACCTGAGGGAACCCTAAGTCAGATCTAGGTTACTAGATTTCGACCCCAAGATACACACTTATGCCTACATAAATACTTGAGTCGGTATGGCTCCATATTTTTTTTATAGCGTACATATAATTATTATGTCCTAACTCCCGGTGATGGTGAGGCCAAGGTTCAACTCCTGGCCAGGGGAATTGGGGGGGATGGGAGTTACCACTTAGCTTTACACCCTCTTTCCACGATAATGTGACTAAAGTTCCTCTTAAAAAATTAATTACTCATTTAACTAATGGCTTATCCACCAGATTATTATGGGTGGCTAAACAAAATGTATTTGTGTGACTTTAAAATAAGGCATAATCTGTATGTACGGTGTTCTACCTTGTTACTTTGTTAATGAAGGGCAATTAATGGTGGATTGGAAATATTATTATTATTATTATTATTATCACCGCGTCTTACTACCCGTTCGGGTTATACGCACTTACGCTAATGTGTAATGGTAGGGTGATTGTGAGATGAAATGAAGGACCTACAGTTTAACGTGGAATCCGAACCACGGTGGAGGTCTGGCATTCCCCACATTCACAAGATGTCTTGTCAGAGGTGAAGGAAGGGTTTGGTAATCAGATAAATCTTTGCCGGGACCGAGGATTGAACCCCGGCCGCCAGCACAGAAGTCTGACACCTTACCCCTAGACCACCAGGTCACCCAATTTTGGAAATACCAAGATCCTGGGTTTGTTTCCCGTATCCCCGTGTCATTTCTTCAGAAATTAGACTGAGCGGGATATGTGTGCTAACAAATTTACTCACTAGGCTCCCCCAAAAAGAATAGTAAAACTATTTTAATACCTATATTTAGACTTATTTATACCCTTTACGTTTCGTGAAAGTACCCATTCATTCTCTACAGAAACCGGTGCTCTATGATCTTAAGGCAGAGAGTGTATTGGTGCAAAGAACTGAACCGTAAAAAAAAACTGAAGTAAAAGGTCGTTCTTTCCCCCTGAATGGTCTCTGCTCAGACCAGAAAATGCTAACACAACCTCGCTCCACCCTCACCCCCTCCTTTCAAATACCTCACCCCCTACTGGTGGTCTTCCCACCCCCGCTCAACCCTTACCTTCTGCCTCAAGGTCAAACTGCAACCCCTTCACACACACCGGGCCTGCCTGCCATAAACTGTCCTCTTCATAGTTGTACAAAGGCGACACTGTCTTACTGTTAAGTCCAGTTCACAAGAGCCTTTTTTCTATCAACGCCTATTTCGGGACGCGGACAGACAGCGCGGATAGGTATAGTTAGATCTTCATACTTGGGCAGGATCTTCGAGAAGTTGAGATCCAGACGATGGCAAAACTATCTCCTCAAGTAAGCCTTTAGTTTGATGCACGCGTGGGGTCGAAATCTAGTCTTCACATGATACTAGTTAAAATATAGTTGAGCTGCGAGTTAGTTATAACCACATGCTCGTGTGCCCTCACAACATGCATCACACCCGCCTCGGTGGCGTAGTTGGCTAACGCGCTTGTGTTGAGCTCGACTGCTGAGGACGGGGATATCGAGATTCGAATCTCGGTCGGGTGAACTGGGGGTGGTTTTTCCTAAACGGTTTTCCACTCTCCCTCCACGCCAATGCGGGTTCACTTCCTCTAATTAAACCTTCCCAATTCCTAATCCATTAGCGTAATTAGTACTATAAAGCGTATAACCCGAACGGGTAGTAAGACTCGGTGCTAAATATTAATATTATTAACATGCATCACGGCTGTTATCGGCAAAACTGTTAGCACCCTTGTGGGGAATTGGAGGATATCTCACGTCCTTATTTTACCAACACAGTGAAGTATTCTACAGGCGCAGGCGCACTGATGACAGATTCAAATAGTCTACGGTATCAGGAGAAGGTGCCGTGCTGAATTGATGCGTTCCATGATCTGCTATGTTGTGCCTACACCAAGGGTTGACAACTCAAGGAGGTACGGGTACATACGTGAGAAGGTCAGATTGAAACTCAATGTCACCACATTGTTAGTTTTATAGACCACTGTAAATATATAAGGTCCTACTACTATTTCCTAAACTCGCCATCAATCCGAACAGTTAGTAGACGTGGTGCTAAGTATAATTAAATTAGCCATTAAACTATTGGTATGACAGTATAGTATCTTATTGTCAAATTTAAACGAGATCCATCAAATTGTTTCGGTTGTAGTCCCAGGCACAAACAGACAAAAAAAAAAAAATTATTGTAAGACCTAATTTTTTGTTTTGTTTTTGGGGCTACATGAAAAATCAAGACCCATCTTAATCTAAAGGGAGAAAATGTTTACGATTACAATATTTTATCTATATAATAAAGTAAAAATATGTGTACTGTAAATAAATTATATTTGACCCACCATTAGCTCAGTCAATAGTGTGTCTGTCTACTGAGCTAAGGGTCCCGGGTTCGATTCATGGTATGGCCGAAAGATTTATAATTGATGCAAATTTATGTGGGTTTCCCTTTTCGCAATTATGGGTTTATAAGTCGTGTTTGTTGATATAATCAGTCGGTTCAGAAAACGCACCTTAAATATCTCAAATAATTTATTATTAAAAACAATATATTTTGGCAACAATATAATACTATCCAAGGTCTGGATATCCCGAACCAAGCAAGAGTTTCCATTTCACAACAGTTGCTTTCTTATTTTCAGTAAACGTTTCTCTGCGAAGTTAAGTAATATAAAAGGTTTGTGTGAACAAGGCTTGGCAGACTATTCTATTCATTGTCAACCCCCTATCGCCCCTTTTGTCAAACTGTTAAAATTCCGTTCAGTTTTAGGGGTGGTTTCTTCTTTGTATTAAGGGTTTTCTTTCCCAAGTGAGGGATGGCAATACTTTCCCGAGCTCTGCTGCGTTTCACGTGTACTTTCTAAACTTGGTTATATCGACACCAAATATAAATTAACTAGGTACCTTTATATTAATATTTACAAGCCAACAAACTTATTACGAAGTAACTTAAACATTTAAGTTAATCACAAAGGCTACTATCGGCTTGAGGTACGGCAAGAATAACTTAGAAGAAATGTTCTCACATTTTCGTGATGAGAGCGTTGGAAACAATTCAACGAAAACCACCTTAGTACACCCGCCTGGGTTTTGAACCCCCACCTCCGCTCCCCTCGTCTCTACCGAACCAGTACAAGAAGTTACCAACGTCTTTATCCGAACGCCCGTCTGTGCGGCGCTCTGGGCCTATTTTTCTTCAATGTGATTTGCACATCAAAATTCACCCTTCTCTTCTTTAAATATAATTTTTGGATCAGCCAGACAAGCAGTGAAACACATATTAATAATTAACCCTGAAAGTTTTTTTAGTACCGCGTCTTACTACCCGTTCAGGCTACATGCCTATGTACTAATTACGCTAATGGTTTTAGGAATTATGAAGATTATATTGATCCCGCATTTGCGTGGAAGGAGAGTGAGAAAGGAATTAAGAAATACCATTCTCAGTAGATCCGGCCGGGATTTGAACCCTGATCTTCTAGTTATAAACAGCTCAGTTTAACACAGGACCTTAGACCATTCGGCCACTGAAGCGGCTGATATTATAAGTTGAAGCAAGGGGAAAGATGGCATCTGGAATATATTGGACGAAGAATAATACAAATCATGTAAATTAAATTCGTGTTTTTTGTGTGTGCACAATAGCGGTATTGAACACGAATAGTAAGTTTCATAAAGCACTTCATAAAATAAGCAGCCATATTTGTCAATGATAAAAAATAAAACTTGTGTTTAAGAACTCACAGTTAAGTGACAAAAAAAAAGAGAAGAGGTATTTGAGAGGAGAGCGATGCTCATGAAAAATAAGAAAATGAACCTTTCTACCGCCCCACCCCCCTCCCTCTCTCCTACCTTTCCACTCCCCCAACCACCTTCACCCATGCTTCATCATAATCATCATCTCTCTCTTTCCCCTCCCTATTCTGCATCTTTTTCCCCTCCCACTTTTATCCCTCCTTCGACACTGACATGGACCTCAAGACAGACGAAAAGACACCTCCCACCTCCTTTAGCATAGNCACAAGTTACCTTCCCCCTCCAAAAAAAACTGGCTCCTTTTCCCCTCCAACCCTCTCTCTCTTTCCACCCCTCCGTGCGCGCGATTGATTCTAAAGTGCATGGAGGCCCCCACAGTTAGCGGCCGACCGCTGCCGAGAATAGATCTCGTGTATTGCGAGACCCACGTGCGGACGAACAAATAATCACATCACAAACCTCCGCTTCTGATTGGCTCTTAGGAGGAACTGTATTTTTAAACATATATTTTAAGTTTTTTTTATTTACGTGTGTGACTTTCAAGGCTCTTTCTTACTTCTCAAGATCCACAGCAGAAAAATATTAATTTTTAGTACAACACGATCAAAGTTTTATTTTATTAATTGATGAACGGATTGTCTTGGAATCATATGATTAAACAAAAGGGTGCGTGAGTGAGAGCGCTTCGAGTTCGGGGCGCATGTGTTACTCGACGCTGTCTTTGTTTGCGAGGGGATGCTTCCCGTGACCGAGACGTTCCTACCGCGTCATCGGCAACAGGGACCACCGTCGCCGGCTATCGTCGTCTTCAACGTCTTCGGTCATCTTTACCACCAGCAGCAGCAGCAGTCTTCTTCTTGCAGCGCGGGGCGATGCAATCAGGTACACACGCGCGCTCCCTTCTTCGTCTCCGTGCCGGTCAGGATACATACAACCACCCTCACATTCTCACACACACACCATAACCACCCCCTTCATCCACTCGGTTTTGTGACGTACGTGCCGAGCCACGTGTGAGAGAAAGCATGTGTGGATAACGATGTGTGAAATCTCGCCGGGAACGCGTGTGCTAAGTGCCTAGTGAGAAGAAACGGGGGAAATTTCGTTATTTTCTTAATAAAATAAAAAGTGTTTTGTTTTCATGTGAGAGAAGTTTTAAACACCCGCCAATTTTTGTTTGTGCTCGGTCTTTTTGCTACGTATGCACCTGATTGTCCTGACAGAGAAATAGTCGTCCTCTTAAATAAATACGTGTGAGAATTCGTATATTTAACAAAAATTCATATATTTCGCCCGTTGCGTGACTTAAATAGGCCTACACTTCCAAAATGGCTAACTGTTATTATTTATATAACTAATACCGTGAAAGGGAGATGAATCATGTGCTATTTTGTATTTTCAACGCGTGCATTTTTTTTAAAAAGCCTTATTTCTTACAAAAACAGGTTAGAGGAGTCGACAATATATATATTTTTTGATTTGTCGCGTGACACACACAAAAAAAAGTGTGAAGTATTGCTCCCGAAGTTCTTGTCTACTTCTATGACAAAACGCTTTTATTTTAAAAGTAAGCTTATATGTAGATATCGTTTCGCAGAACGAGCGATTATATCTCACACCCCAGGCACGACATTTTTTTTAATACTTTGTAACACCCTGCGCTGCGTCATCGGAGGGTCACCCCCTTCCATACTAGCCGCACCTCGTCTTAATTACACCCCAGCCAGATGAATCACAGCTAATTATTATCCTATACTTACGTTCTTAGTCAGGAGGAAGGGCTGTGATTCACTGGTGATAACTGTGTGTTGAAGTGGGTGTAGCCTCGTCGGGACTAATTAACCCCCCTTATTTGTCTTAACTAACTAACTAACTAACCACTTTCTGGTTCAGATTATCTCGAGTGACAAGCACGTCCTGCTTTGTGACACATGTGATATTTGTTTCTTTGTTTTAAAAAAAAACGTTTATATACCCCGATTTTCCTACAAATGGACTTGACTGACAACTAGAAAACTTAATAGATCTCACACATATTCATACGCCGAGTCGTGTGATCAACATGTCACTTTTGTTGTATATTATCAATACCAATAACAATAATAATATGGTTAAATGCTAGTTGACCGCGAAAAATATATTTGTAAATTCTAAAAAGTGCGCCAAATATCCATTTCGTAAGAAAGTCAAGAAGCTATGATTGATATCATATGTTCCTTGTTTGATATCGTGAAGGAAAATACTGAATTGGTGTACACGGAATATTATATATATTTATCCGCGCTATCGCGATACTCTCAAAGAGTAATGATTCAGATAACACTTGTCGACGATAAGACGGTGGGTCAGCCACAACTTTTGATATAATGTGGGTTGATTTGATTTATTTTTTCACCCGTATTTCCTTGATTTTGAATTATTATGGAGATCCAGCGTTAGCTCTCCATCCTCTTTTGCGGTAATTTGGTTTTTAATCTGTGGGGTTTATTTTCTCTGTACAAATAAATGTATAGTAACGTCGTGTTCTTTCCATAACGATAGTTATAGCTTAAATCTGGAAGTTATGAGAAATGACACTGCACCAAAAATTTTGTCTTTAAATGGAAAGTTTTGGTTCCCAAGTCAAGATTAATTATTTTTTTACTCGATGGAAAAATTGGGTTGCTAGATTTAAAATACATGCTTAGTTTTTATTTTTGCGTGTATACTATTTGGGATTAATAATTTCCTTTATTTTAACCATTATGGCTTCTAGTATCCATTTTAGAGTTGTTATTGTATATCCCGAAACGTAGGAAGGTAACTAGTTAATCGCTAAACACGTCTGATTTTATTTAACTAGATGTTGCTGTACAAGTAATATATTTTCATTATTTCTTGAAATAATATATTATTTAAAATAAAATTAGAAGGAATGACTACCCGTAAATGTTTCTAAAAGTCAAATACTTTAATAAGCAAACAAATAATATATTTTTTTAAAGAAAGACAGCAAATCCAGCTAATAAAATTTTTAAAGATATCAAATATATTTCAGCGTAATTTAATGAACATTATTATAATTAATTTTACTTAAGTCTGTTTATAATTTTTTATATGTCACAAATTGGATACTTATGAAAATGTGAAAATAAATCTCATTTGCCACACTTAATTCAACACTTTATTAGTTAATTATTTCATAAACAAATTGAACGTGTGCTTTGTCATCAACATGTTTATTTAGAGACAGAGTGAATAGTTTTAATTAATCTAAGATTTAAAACAAAATATAGAGACGAAGTGAATATTTTTAATTAGTTTGCTCTATGAAACAAAATACCCAAACATAAGAACTTATCTAATATTAGATTATAATTTCGTAGCTGTTTAGAAATCGTCTGGTACTTTCAAAACTGTTATCGTTCAACCCGCAAACTTTACAAAGGCTAGCGCCGAATCGCGCGATAAATGTTTAATAAATAGCAGACTTTTATGTCGCTGTCCTTTATTGGCCTTTTATTTAATTGATTAATGTTAATTTTACTATCCTAAATAGTTCATTTGTGAAAATAATTAATCTTGCAGTTCGTGTATAAACTGCAGGGCAGTAATATTTGTCCGTTAAAAGTATTTTCATTACTTTGAAGTATGCTTGATTTCATAACAGCCTTGTCACACAATAACGTTTCAACTATATTTACGAACTCAAGAAAGCCGGCGCTGTTTGTAGTTTTAAAAAAGGAATAAACTTAATGTTTATTAAAACCAAGCTCTCTATTTTAGTCTGTCCGCTATACAATATTATAGATATTTATAAATGTGCGTATTTAAATGTAAACCTTGGGTAAGTTTTATTTTACTATTCAAAATACAGTTTTTAAGGCAGTTAACGTACTTTTAGCTATTTAACTACTACCCATATTTGTATGGAATTATTTTGTGCTTGCTCTAGTTGAGTCTTATTAAGTTATATTTTTCAATATAGCCTACACAGATAAAATTTTGTATTCTATTTACTTTACTAAATATACATATTTTGTGGTGTAACAACCCCCTCCCCCCGCCTAACCCCCCTTTCATACTTTAGAACTTTTCCGTGGATTTTAAACGCATGTAGGCTTATTAATAATCCTAGAATAAATTAATTCAAATTTGAATTAACTCATTATGTGTATGAATATTTTTTTCTCTTAAATCTGTAGTTCAAAGGACTAATCAACATTCATACTGTTCTGAAATAATGCATCTTAAATTAAATTTTAATTTTAAATGAATGATTCTTCTTAATTATCTTAGGAGTAATGACGGTAGTAAATACCGAGCGTGGTTGTAATTACTGTATTGTACGGAGACGAGATAATAGGGTATCTGATAACAAACCGCAAAGCATGAATGAAACTAGCCGCGCACGGTAAAACGTCTTTATTTAAAACAATGTCATAATCCAAGGGCTGACATCAAGTCTAATAAAGAAGTGTTTTATTGTCCCGTGTGTTGGTGGTTTAGTCCTGTCGCGCGTTTGCTTAGAGTAGTGGTATTCATTCAACCAAGACATCTTGGGGTAACGTTAAACTCTCTCTATATATACATACACACATATATAATATATTTCTCATTTAAAACTTATTATATAAAACATTATTTTAAAATGCTATTTATTTTATATGTAGATTACTATATCTTGCATTATCCACCAACAATTTTAATGGGGTACAGAGATGAGCAGAAATTATATCTGGTGGTACGAAAACAAAAATGGTTGAATATCACTGCTCTAGAGGATTGTGGTGGGCCCACTTGGGCTACAGAATAGCCTATATCGTTTTGAAAAAAAAAAGTTTAGCGATAATAATAATAATCTTAAAGACTCCTTTTATTTTTACAGTTTATATAGCACTTTTTTTTTGACAAAATAAATCAAATATTTCTCCAGCAGAAACATTTAATTGAATTTTATTCACAGAGTAATCTCATTGGTTTTTTGAATATATGTCAAGGGGATGCTAAAATTTGATGACAACTTTTTTTTATCTTCATTTAAAAAGTTTATCATCTAATGCTGTTATGTTCATAATATATATTCTACAACTGTTGAAGTCACCATGCAAAAAAAAAAAAAATCAAACTCTGTTTCTATTGTGGAAATATTTTAGTTATTTTGTCGAAAAATTTTTTGTTTGATTTGAAAACTGCAAACACTGTCATTTTCTCGCGTATCCTACTCTCACATCATACTACACTCCCACTATACCGGAAGTTATATTTTGACTGGTAGGGCTTTATCTGACAAATATTAAATTTACTAGATCTACTTTCACGTATTGACACTTCAAGTCATGTAAACTGCATCTGTCACTTTTGCTACATATTAACTTAAAAATAACACTAAAATAGGCCTAGTAAAGTGTTATCGACGGCAAAATATATTTGTATTTTATAAAACGCTCTTCCATTGAAAATTTGACTGTAGGACATGGCGCATTAGCCCTCTTGATATTTAATTTATTTTATTAAATTTTAACTCGTGTCAAAACAATTTAAACTTTCCCTTAAAAATAACACACATCACTCACTATCACATATCAAGGTAATATCTGTTTTAAATAAATAATTTGCCTCGCTTGTGACCTAAATGCTGATATATATATTTATATTTGAATACAAAATAGCCTAGGTATTTCTGCGACAAAACCTCAATACGTGTTTGTTTTTTTTAATTTATCATACGTGTGGCACGTTATGTTAATTTTTGCTCATGTGTGGATTCTCTTTATATCCATTTAAGAGTCGGAAAAAATTTATATCTAGTATATCGTAGGCCAAAGGATATATTTTTAAATAAACTAAACATTAATATGGCTATTTCAGAATATAATATTGTAACGTATAAATAAATGCATGACTCTTTAGTGGAAACAAATTATTTTCAGTTTAAAAATATACAAATTAAAATATCCTATTCAAATTCTATATTTGGAAAAGTAATATATTTAACTCTGGGATGAACGGGTATAAGATGTAATGTCTTGATACCGCAGGTTATTTTGAAAAGTAATAATGGCAAAAGGTGGTCTAGGTTTAAGGTGTCGGACTTCTGTGTTGGGGGTCCGGGATTCAATCCTTGATCCCTGAACAAATTTATTTGATTGCCAAACCCTTCCTTCACTTCTGATGAGACGTCTATTAATCACAACTTGTGAATGTGTGGAATTCCAGGCCTCCACCATGGTTCGGATACCAAATTAAACTATAGGTCCTCCATTAATGGCAAAAATATTAAAATCCGATATCATTAAGCTGCCTTAAAATAATTTTGTAAATTTTTATTTTTCCACTGAGCAACTTATAAGGCACATAACTTATTATAATTTTTATCTCTTTGTTTATTTAGCTACGCCCAGAATGCAAAGCGTTTAAATTGAGGTGATAGGGAACGTGAGTTAGGATAAATAACTTTGCGATTCTATATTTAAAACACTTTTTTATTTGGTCAAAATAAAATATTTATTCAGTAGATATGCTTAGTTTAATTTTTCTTCACGTGGTAATCTGAACAATTCTTGAATATTTGTCATAAGTATAGTAGAATTTGATGATCAAATTCTGTGATGACCATCTCAGATATTCAAGAACTGTTTATATTAATGCGTCGTAAAAATTAAACTAAATGTAGCAATATTTAATTTTATTTGAACAGAAAAGCTATTTACAATAAAAACCATAAAATTACAAACATTAACTCGCTTTCCCACCCCCCACCTTAAACTTAACACTGAGTAATTAATTAGACATGACCCAATCAAGCACTCCCATTGTTTGTGCTCTCACACCTACATCCAATTCTTGCTCTTAGCTGGCGGATAGCTACTTTTTCCAACAACTAATATTTAATATGTTTTTGTCAAACCTATGGTTATAAATATTTGACCTTGAAAAGTAAATATGTATTGTTCTATAATGTGGAACTTGGTACCTTTCCGAGAGAAAGGACGCCAAGGAGATAGGTATTGATTAGAAACTTGGGATAGTTCTAATCCCTGTTTAGGCAAATTTTCTTTGTCCCAACCTGATAGGGAACCAGGGAGTCCTCGACCTATTCGGAGCTCACTCTAAGTATGTTTCTGGTTGATAACATTTGTTAGCGTTAACATACTGAGAGGTGACCTGGTGGTCCAGGGGTAAGGTGTCGGACTTCTGTGCTGGGGGTCCGGGATTCAATCCCCGGTTCCGGCATGGATTTATCTGATTACCAAACCTTTCCTTCACCTCTGACAAGACGTGTATTAATCACAACTTGTGAATGTGTGGAATGCCAGGCCTCCACCGTGGTTCGGATCCCACGTTAAACTGTAGGTCCTCCATTTCATCTCACAATCACCCTACCATTACACATTAGCGTAAGTGCGTATAACCCGAACGGGTAGTAAGACGCGGAGCTAAAAATAATTAAAAAAAAAAACATACTTAGCAACCGGCATGTGTATTTACTTTGGGGCCAAATGTTGGAAAAAGTAGGCCTATAGTCCATGACTAGAGAAATTATATACGGCAACTCCTTAATAATTTAGGTCTGCTTATTTAACAACACATAATAAACTAATTTAACAAGTTTGGTAAATCTTTCAAACTTGTAAAACTAGTAAAAAAAATCCGTAAGTAGGTACTATATTGGTTTTTAATAATTTAGCTATCCAAGCAAACTTTAATTTTTAGTGGAAACAATTTGAATACAAAAATATGTTGTTTTTTACACACTTCTTCTGTGTTAAACTCTCTTAGCACTAGTGTGATAGGGATAAGGAATAGCCTATAGAATTAAATGAAATGTGACGTTTCTGTGGAGGAAGATTAGGGAATATTTAAAGAAAAAACATTCCAAGTATATCCGGCCGGAACTCGAACACGGAGCTTCTTGTCACTGGCAACCAAACTATATGAGCTTGACATCTAGACTGTGTGCCCACCGAGTGGTGGGTTCGTACTATAGTAAACTGAAACATCGTTAAACCAATAAAACCGTAAGTTACTTGTAAATTGCTCAGAAACATATTAGCGTCATTTGTATTGGTTAAACTTGTTTTTAAATAAACTCGTAAAACACACATATACGAAAATATTAGGTTACACAAACGGTACATTTCGCCTTTATTTTTCTAACATAAATCGCTTATAAAAACATTTTAAAATAATTGGTTGGACACAATATTATATTCTATATTACTCATTATGGCTTGGAACAAATAATTTAAAAATCATACTTATGTAAACTAAACTCATATATGTATTCTTAAGAGAGAAAAACAGATTTTGTTAAACCATTTATTTATTTGAGGTAATTAACGTGCACTTTATGAACAGACTGATTATATCAACACACGAGAATTTCTAGCAGTGAGAGCAAAAGCGTCTACCAAGTTTCCGGATAAGGCATTTTTATACACCTCCCAGGGCTCTTTTTCATGCCACAATCGACATAGGATCGATACCTTTACCCTCCTCCCCCCTAAGGAAGTTGTCCTACTGTTTATGATTATCAAAGTAAAATCCGTTGAACCCTGCTGGGTTTGAACCCACGAACATTGGGTCCTGAGGCGAGCACTTTATCCTTAGACCACTGAGGTCGACTGTTTTGGTAATCATTCAAAACACTCTTCATTTTAAGAAATGTTGAACAAAATTGCTAGTTGCTATCGAATTTTCCAAAATCAGCCGTCCTCAGGAAATTATCACGATTTCACAGACAGATAAATAAACTTACAGACCCACTATTTTGTTTTTTATTTCTGAGTCACATACACCGTCAAGATCTCGATATCAAAAGTGTTTGAGATTACAAAACTTTGTCTTATTCATATGAGGAAGTGAATATTAATCCATATAAGTGTTATTACTGAAATTTGATTGATACAAGCCTCAAATTTATTTTTAACCACTTTGTTTTATATCAAAGGATTGACGACCTCAAACAACATAACATCTTATTTAAATAGGAAGATTACTTTATACCACTATCATTGATTGAAAGTCACTAAAAATTAGGTGCATTCTATAAATACGTAATATTTGAGTTAAATATAAAGTTAATATAAAAATGTATCGAAAGTTCCCCAAAATACTGCCTTATGGATTACTATATAAACTTTCTTTACACAACCAAGTAAACGGACTAAGAATGTAAATACAATTTGTAATATTTTATTTCGTTGCGGTATCATGTTTTCACTTTGTTTTATACTTTTAAAATATAACTGTCTTTATTGAACATTCATAATAATGTTAATTTTTTTCATGAAAGTTACAGCATGAATTTTTTTCTGGTGCTAGGGTTCTTTTGGTTTAAAATTTTGGGAACCCCTATTCTTCATAATAATTTACGCGAATTAATTTCTCCAAATGTAAGGGCCTGATTATATTTTGCCACCGGCTTTTGTTTCGCAAGATTTTGTAACTTGGACAGTTTGCTGACAGTTTAAATTTATTGTAGAAAAAAAAATTGCTAATCCTTCTTTAAGGCGATTGGTTCTTTTCATTTGTCGTGAAAATACAGAACCATGGGAACAAACGGTTATCTTCAAGAATGCATATTGTTTGGCAATTTTCTTTTCGGAAACGGTTTGTTCAAGAATAGAAGCATGTTGATTAAGTTATACTTTTTATATACACACTCCTCTATAATTTTAACTGTGATCAAATATCGATAAATTCACATTTTTCAAAAGAAAACTGCCGGCTTAGTAACAAAAAATAAGAAAATGTAACAATTAATAAACATCAATAAATTATTTTAGAAGGGGTGTTGAAAATATTAAAATAAAAATTTTACTAATTCTCGAGGAAACTGATATTTCCAAACGTATGATTTTTCCGCAAGACCTGTTTGGTAGCTAGCGCCATCTACGGTTTCCGTGATCCCTCTCTTTTTGTTGACGTGGAAGGATACTTTGGTTACTTGTGAGACTACACCATGCCATTCACCCTCCCGCCCACCATCCCACAAAATAGGTTTTAGACTGGCACTCGACAGGGCCAAGGGCTTTAAGGGATAGTTTCATCTTACAATGAAATCGGTTTGGTTCACAGTCGCCACCATCTTGCTGTTAGTCATGTATGATATATTATCTTGTCACGTGGTCCACGTCTTATCACCCGTCCGGGCTATCCGCATATTTACACTAATGGGGTGGAGAAGACGTTAGAATATACTGGAAATGTACCCGCATTTGAGTTGAGGGTAAGTGGGGAAACTATAGGACGTCTTGTCTTTACTAATCCTGACCTTTCTGTCACCTGAAAAACAGACGAAACTGACGTCTTAATCTGCGTTCCCATCAGTTTTTTTTTAAATCATACGTAGGCCCTTGACTATGAACGTCTAAACTGAGATCAGAAGAATAATTTTTTTTACTGCAACAACACGAGGTATTATAGGACTCGAACTCTCAATCACTCATATATTTGCCTTTGTATAGTGTGATTCTCCTTCTTCTTGAAGTCAACAACCCGAAGGTTGGTTTGATGTGATTTCCATCCGTCCGGAGCTGGGTAAGAACTCGATCCTTCGGATGAATACTGCTGCCTGCACCATCTGCATGCGCTAAGGGAATTCAGGAAGTTTAGTGGCTCTCTAATACTTTCAACACCGAATTTCTATGGGTGAGAGCGAAAGGGCCTACCAATTTTGCCAAGAAAGGTGTTTTAATATACCTTTAAGTGTTCTTTTACATACCACAATCGACATGGGACCGATGGCTTTTCTTTCCCTCTTAATAAAGTTGTGCTACGGATTTTTATCTCACAAGAATTATTATTATTATTATTATTATTATTATTATTTAGCACCGCGTCTTACTACCCGTTTGGGTTATACGCTTTAAGTACTAATTATACTAATGGATTAGGAATTGGGAAGGTTGAATTAGAGGAAGTGAACCCGCATTTGCATGGAGGGAGAGTGGAAAACCATTTAGGAAACCCCCACCCCAGTTCACCCGACCGATATTCGAACCTCGATCTCCCCGTCCTCAGCAGTCGAGCTCAACACGACTAGCGCGTTAGCCAACTAACGCCACCGAGACAGGTTTATCTCACAAGGAAAAAAAAATTCCATCGACTTCGCCTGGGTTTGAACCCACGAACGGAGCACTGTACCCCAATACCATTGAGGTTGATATAGTATGATAGAGAGTGGACACATGTTCCTTCAACTACAGACTTGCAAACCGCCCCGGCCAAGTTTAAGGGTAGGGGGTTGGAGACGTATAGAGTCGCGTCACTTGACGCGAGAAGTTCCAAAGGAATAGAGTTTTAATGGAACCAGTTCTTGGAAACCAGCTCTGTTTTCTTTCATTGCTACAAGTACAGGACACGACTAAATCAGTCAAGACTGCTTCCCCTCCCCCCCTCTTCGACCATCCTATACTCATCCCAAGCTTCTGTAATCCTAGGAGCGCACGCGCAAGAAATATGCAGCTCGGTGATGTACAGGGCCTTGTCCTCGTGTGTGTGTGTGGTTTTTTTTAAGAATGTCACATCTACATTTTCAGTTGCCTTTTACAAAGAACGAAAAATTATGTTTAGTTTTTTATAGCTGTATTTATATCAACTCTTAGGAAGACAGCTTGCCATAGATCAAGATAAAGACTTTGTACGATAAAAGTGTGTAAGGACGGGCCTATTATAAGATACAAACATGTTTTGTAGCGGCCAACATTGATACAATTGGTTTTACTATATAATTATTATTAGTGTTATTTTATTGGTTTGGACTTGACGTGGAAATATATATATTTTCTAACAAAGTGTCAAACTACTTGTTCAGGCTATACACATGTGTTAAGAGACGAGGATAGTCTAATTTAGAGGAACTGACAAATAATTGTTCTACCAATGCATATGATTCTACTAACGACTGCTATGCGATTTTCAAAGCCATACGTTAATTATTGGCAAAACACAAAGGCGTAGACTATAGATTATTGCGGATGCGGGTAGTTTAGACGAGTGATTTTCAACCCTTTTCAAATCACGGCACACTCAACAAGTTGATAAAATAATTGTCATGGGGTCCGGGGTTCAATCCTCGATCCTGGCACAGATTTATCTGATTGCCAAAACCTTCCTTCACCTCTGACAAGACATCTTGTGATTGTGTGGAATGCCAGGCCTCCACCGTGGTTCGGATTCCACGTTAAACTGTAGGTCCTCAATTTAATCTCACAAATCACCCTACCATTACACATTAGCGCAAGTGCGTAAAACCCGAACGGGTAGTAATACGTGGTGCTAATAATAATAAAAACTATTATTAAGATTGTGCTTGAAAGCTTAATAGTTGAAATTCTAATGATTGTGTGTGTGTTTTCTTTTAATAATGTTGTTAGTGTAAATTTCAAAAGATTTATTTTTAGTCAATATTTTGTATCCGAGCGTAGACCTTCCCACGGACTTCTGCGGCACACCTGCTATCCATTCGCGGCTCACCAGTGTGCCGTGGCAATTCGGTTGAAAAATGCTGGTCTAGATGCTTAGTAAGATATGTTGCGTTACAAAAAAATCATGAATTGGAAAGGGATTGAAACACATGTATTGTGAAATATAGAAAGATGTTAACTGGTGAATCCTATCATTAGGGAGCTTATACATACTAAAAGTCAAATATATTAAATTCTCGCCTAAGCTTGTCAGTATGAATCAAGTAAGCCCCGTCATGTTTCAGTTTGGAGATGCTCAGTTCTCGTGTTGACCAAACAAGCTGCAACGCAACTCTCGTCTTCAAACTGAGACCAAAATAAAATAACGGGCCCGGGGAATCCCGAAACAAAGGTATTTGGGAGACTAACATATCGGAAATATTTTAACAGACACCTCTTTTCAGATGGCATTCTGATGGGGTGACTAAATAAATATAGATAAATGAAAGCCAGGCTGGGATACGAACCCCGGTGGTGCCTTACGAGTTGAACCCTCTGGCCACTGAGTTATATGGGGTCTCCCAGCCAGTGTGCCAGCAAAATATAATATAATTTTTATATTTTTACTCAACGTCCAAATGGTAAATTGTGGATTTTCAAAGAAAATTTGACTCTCGTTCTTCCTGAATTTGGTAGTCACTGTTTTAACAGAAAAAAACTCGTCAGGGATGGCCCCATGGACAGTGAGCCGGTACTCTTTAAGAACCCTACTAACCGGGAATTGAGATATAAGTCTACGCTCAAACTAGAAAACGTAACGTGGTCTAGATTTTCTGCACTCATTAATGGACTATATTGAAATTCAAATAATTATTAGATAATAGTTTTACTTTAAGACACAAAACAATTATTTCAAAATTATTTTTCCGAATTGGTGGCTTGAGGCTTACTAATAAGATGGAGAGGCTGGCTTAAGGCCTGCATAAAGTCATCAAATAGTGTGATAGGGCACTAACGGGGGGTGGGGTAGCCTGGCATTTTTATAGCAAATACTAAATCCACACAATGATAATTAGAGATGAAACGTTTCCGGTAAATTCTTTAGCTCATAGAATCCCAGAGGATGGGGATATATTAGATAACTCGTCTACAGCAAACGCCACGTTAGTGACATATTCGACCACCAAGCGCTGTAATCGATATACTAGTGTGGTAAGATATCTGGAATCGTTGTTACTGTAGCCTGGTTGGTAATTTTTCTAGTGTTAACGTCCATTGGACGAACACAATTTGGGCTGTATCGATTGCATTTGTTCGATTTAAATAACTGGATTTTAAAAAAATAGGTGAACATTTTTCATCTCGCTTCTTTAAGCCAGGATATACTCGACAACTGCCACCCGTCCGACCTCACTGCTGACAATAGACGTCGTCCGAGAATTTCTTAACCGTCGTTAAAGGAAAAAAAAAATAGGCTACCCGATGACCTTCTACGGTCATATTACTGGGCATTATATAGTAACATCGCCAAAGTCGCAACTTTAGGCAGGAGGGGGGAAGAGAGGACGGGTAGCTATGGGCATCTGCCCCCCCCCCCCTTCTATCAGTTTCTGCTCGAGTTTACATTGTGTTTAGTCGTCTTGGTTTATTAGGTTTCCTCGTTCGTTTCAGGTGGGAAACACTAAAGAGCCAAATGTTCTATCGAGAAACGGGTTTACGAGCGTTACAGTGCTATGACCAGTACGACCAGAGAACTTATACCCCTCTCGGTAGCTACATGGTCTAACGCGCTACACTCGTGTTGGACTAGACTGCCGATGACGGGGAGGTCGAGGTGGGTTTAAAAAAATGGTTTTCCACTCTTCCTCCACGTAAATGCAGGTACATTTCCTTTAAATATAACATTTCACATCCCTTAAACCATTAGCATAATTAGGACATAAGCGTATAACACGAACGGGTAGAAAGACGCGTTACTAGAATAAACAAACAATAACTTATATGAATGTTGATGTTTGCTAGCTTAGGGGATTTCTAAAATATGTTGTCAATGTAATAATCGAAAAAATTCCCATCCACCAAGAAAAAAACGTAAATGGCCAACCCTGCGTCTGCGCTTAGTGCGCAAAATCAATAATTTTTAAAAGTATAGATTTGGTACACCACCCTCACACCATAACTCTCCAAATTACGACAAATTCTCAAATACCACATCCATGTTTATAAAAAAGGAGAAAAGGGTTGCGTTGCTTGATGGTTCATAGTAAGGTCCGTGGGCTGCACGAAATCATGGATAGGGCCACATAATGCCGCCATGCTCGTGACAGATATTCAAGAACTGTTGATATCATCATGTGAGGAAAAGTAAACTCTGTTTATACTGATATTTATTTTAGTAAAAAAAAAAGTTTGTCTATAAAAACTTCAAAAACACTGTTCTTGTCTCTTGTTTCCTGCATATCTGCCTTAACCTGCGTCCCACTCTCCCATAACTCCTTACTCCCCCCAAACCCCCTCTATCTAAATACCCATATCGGTGGGCATGAGGGCTAAGGCACCAACCTCATCTGGCTTAGTTTTCTTCTGGTGTGTAAATCAAGTGTTCGAAACATGGCAGGATGTTCTGAAAGCTAGTGTATTCCCTAAATGGTTTCCTACAGTAGCCCCATGGCTTCTTTGGTACTGACTGACAGCTCACAGCTGGCTGTCGTAAGTGACAGCTGCTGAACACATGTTTTTTCAGATCATATGGTTCGGCGTAGGGATACATAATTTGGTCTGGTAACTTTTCAGAGCTTTTAGCTGTCAGCTACCAAAGAAGCCATGGGGCTACTGTACTCTTCTTCCACAAAACTAGGTTGGTTTTACTTTACACCCCCCTTTTCTCATCTCCACAGCATCCCAAATGAGGGTAGCACGGACAAGTATCGAGACGAGGTTGGAGGGGAGTGTGTGAGTGAAATGAGCGCTCTCCCTCCTAACGACAAGTGGTCATCTGCTCAACACTTTGTTAACTGTGCGACAAACAAATGACCCAAAACCAGATTGTGTCCGCTTGGTATCTTTCCTCTCAAACGGCCGGGCGGACTGCGCGCCATCTTAAAACCTGTTTTGTCAGCTACGAGCGACACAGTCCTGCCGACACGCATATATACCTGTTTATATAGACACATAGGACACGAGGAACCGGCTCAAAATAGTGATAAGTCCATTTTAAATCAGAAATCAAGTTTTTTGAGCAAATGGTTTACCGAAGCATTCTTTTACTATCGTATGATCATTTTGAAGCATAATACAAGTTTTTTGATTCGGTGGCTTACCGAAACAATATTTACCATCATAATATGATAATTTTGAATCAGAATGCAAGTTCTTTGATCCTGTGGTTTATCGAATAATTGCTTTCCTAACTTACAAAAAAATTGCTGCATCTTATTGTAAAAGCCATGTGTCGGTTAGTTAAAACCACTTTTCATGAGGAAGCAAAAAAACAAAAGTTTCTGTTTCAGCCGATCCACGCTGCCCGATAATTCACTCTAATGATGTAGGGATAATCTAAGAGAAGTGTACCCACGAATGTGTGGAAAGAGAGTGTGAAAACCATACACAAGATCGGGGTTATAACCCCCTGACATTCCACTCGCCGGAAAACCAGACAAGACGAGACTTCAGTTTTGTCCGCGTGCCTTTAAGGTGTGGGTGGTATTTGTCAAAATTTTAAAAATAGTATCTATTTTATAATTAAACCCCCCACAATCCCCACCCCGCTAGTATTTGTTCCCTTACAATTGAGAAATGGTCAAAGGAGGTGTGGGGCGCTATCAAAACATATAAAAACCCGTCTGCGAAAGTGAGAATCTGGTTTATCAGCTCATGTGTTTTAGCGTTTCATCTCCCTCCATAATACTTCACCATACTCTCTTATTTTATGGAACTTGTCCCGACTTTTGTTATCTAGTTGGGTTTTATTTTTTGCAGTGGATTTTTACTCGCATGAGGTAATAAAAAAATGTTTGTCTTAGGAATATTGTTCAATGTCAAAGCTGAGAAATACAAACGACACTTTGGAGGCGCTAAAATAATTACTGGGTTAAGTTGACTTCTAAAAGATAAGCAGAGCCCTATTTTTTATAGTAGGTGATAAAGGTGTTTTAATAGACAAGAGGGCTAAGGCTAAGTTTTTTCTTATCTTGCGTGCTTACTTAGTTATGTTTTATTATTTAAGGCCCTTGGCTCTGTCGAGTGCAAGTCTAAAACCTATTTTGTGGAATGGTGGGCGTAAGGGTGAAAGGAATGGCGTGGCTTCACAACAGACCAAAGTATCCTTCCGCGCCAACAAGAAGAAATGGATCACGGAAAACGTAGATGGCGCTAGCTACCGGACAGGTTTTGTGGAAAGATCATTCGTTTGGAAATACTAACTTTCTCGAGAACGAGTGAAATTTTAATAGTAATATTTTCAACACCTCTTCTAAGATAATGTATCAATGTTTATTAGGTGCTACATTTTCTTATTTTTTGTTATGCAGCCGGCAGTTTTCTATTGAAAAATGTCAAAATTATTGATAGTTGATTACTGTTTAAATTATAGAAGAGGTGTATGTATGGAAAGTATAACTTAATCAACATTCTTCTATTTTTGAACAAACCTTTTCCGAAAAGAAAATTGCAAAACAATAAAAATTCTTGAAGGTAACCGTTTGTTCCCATGCCTCAACATTTCCACGCCAAATGAAAAGGGCCAATCACCTTAACGGTATTTTTACATTAGGATTTCGCTGACTCGTTGAAGGAAAGTCTAATGAATTAATTAACTTATTAAAAATAACGCTTTGCTGATGAATGATTTAAGGCGTCACTATCGTGCTGGACTGGCCTGCTGAAAATTGGGAAATCGGGGTTCGAATCCTGGTCGGGTCTACTGAGGGTGGTTTTCCCTAAGTGATTTCCCACTCTCCTTCCACGCAAATGCGGGTAGAATATCTCTAAAAATACTTCCTTCCTTGTCCTTACCCAATTAGAGTAGGTATAATTATCATATATGCATATAACCTGAACAGGTAGTAAGACGTGGGGATTAAAAAAAATCAAGCTGATCCCAATATTGGTGTTGCCAACTGAAGAAAGCATAAGACCCTCACTCTGATACCTTTTCTCGGTCCGAGCATAATCTTATACCTAATGTCTCGGTTGATCGGGTATGAGATGAGCTTTTGGAAAGAAAACGTAAATCATCCGCTTCGGTGGTTGACTAGTCTACGGCATCATTCCTTTCGAGTGTACTGCGTTGTTTTTTTTCCCAAATGTTTTTCCACTTTTCCTCCAAGCAAATTTGGGTACATTTCATCGAATTAAACCGTCCTCATCCCTAACACATTAGTGTAATTAGTACATAAGGATGTAACCCAAATGGTTAGCATGACGCGGTGCTAATGCTATAAAAAAAAATTAAAGTTAAATCTTATCAGTCGCTTAAAGAATCGTTCCATTGATTGACGGATGGTTGTAGGAATAAATTAATGAACTTATTGGAAGGGTATAAGGAAGGGTACATTTTTAGGGCAACTTTTATACCTCAAACTTCATTTTAAAAAAAACAGCAAATACTTTCTATTAAAATTAACTAACAAATAGCAACACTAACACAATTTTTGTTAAAATGAGACTTCACCTCTATTTTCCCCTTTACCCTTAATTTCTAATAAAAAGTTATTCGTAGGTGACCTGGCGGTCTAGGTTTAAGGTGTCAGACTTCTATGCTGGCGGCCGGGGTTCAATTCCCGGTCCCGGCAAAGATTTATCTGATTACCAAACCCTTCCTTCACCTCTGGCAAGACATCTTGTGAATGTGAGGAATGCCAGGTCTCCACCGTGGTTCGGATTCCACGTTAAACTGTAGGTCCTCCATTTCATCTCACAATCACCCTACCATTACACATTAGCGTAAGTGCGTATAACCCGAACGGGTAGTAAGACGCGGTGCTAATAATAATAATAATAATAATAATAATAATAATAAAAAGTTATTCACTCAAGATACAACAAAACTTGCTCGTATCAGTGTGTATAAATTACTCTATGAAGAATGCCGCTAGAACTCATTATATGTACCGCTTGATAAACGTGGCAATTAATGCTATAAATGTTAATTGTTCCATAAAGCGACTAGCACGAAATCAGATCATTAAGCAAAGCGACACTATAAAAAAAAGTTGCATTTAATGTGGAATAACAGTTTTAATAACTAATAAAGCAACTTGTAAAAACTTTTGACGCTTATATCCGCTCTTTTGTAATTTGTAACTCGATCAAGAAATTATTAAACTCATTTATTGTAAAGAAACAGTTTTCTAATTCGTGTTCGTATATACATCATTTGCTTGAAGCTTTTAAATAACTCGTTTCAAATGGTTGATTATTTTCAATTATCTGTTAAGAGATCATAAAAAATTGTCAATTTAATTAAAAACTGGTATAGCCCATTTCCGAAACTCAATTTTGACCAAATGCGACTAAAATGTTAATATTAAATTAGTTTTTAATCAATTATTTTACTATTTAAATCAAGTCATTTAAAATTGAATGAGGTTTTTAACTATAATTCATAAAAGTACACTTCAACATAATTGGATAAGTTATTTTCAACAGTTTTTCTCTGGTTATAAAAAAGTTTTAAGCCGATTTTTAAAACTTTATCGTAAAAAACACTAGTGTTTTATTTTTGATAACAATAGATATTAAGATGTTTTGCCCATGCTGTTATTATTTTCAATTTCATCATGTGTTTTAGTACTTATTCTAACAATTGTTATTTTGACAAATGTTTTCTACTTACATTCAATTATTTACAATATTAAAGTGGGCACTAATTCTAAAAATAATAATTCATCAACATGAAAACACGTAGAAAACAAATATCAATATATGTAAATTACTTAAAACATTATTAAAGAATAATAAAAAATTCTAAAAAGATAACTTTCGAGTAAATTGTAGGTTTATTATTCTATATGATTGCAGTAGCCTTTGCTTTATTCTGACCCGTTGTTTACGTTTTTTTAAAGGTATTATAAAAATGAACTTTTGAATCTACCAATCAATAATTTTAAAAATATACGATTTGTTAAGTTTTGAACGAAAATAAACAAAATTATAGTGTAGGGAAATTAAAAAATATATAGTTGGACTGGATTTTCTTGACGGTTAAATCTTAGAATTATAATAGACATATAGTTTTCTACGATAATTATATTCTATATGATCTAATGATTTTAAAAAAATATATGCAAATGTTATATTTTATAAGATTTATCATTCTCGAAATAGACTAGTCTGCTGTTAAGAGGAAGCTCGGGGTTCGAATCCCAGTCGGGAATATTGAGGGTGTTTTTTCTAATTTGTTTCACTGGCCCCCTTTATAGTTTTTGAAAAGTTGTCATGAACTTAGTAACATTTGACCAGAAACATTTTAAATAACTTTTTAAACTTAAGAATTCCTTTTACAAATATCCAAGAACTGTAGAAATTTAAACCAAATAAATCGACTTAAGCAATATTAAGATTTATTTCGTCCAAAATAATATGTTTGAACCGGTAAAATACGGACCTTGACACCCGTCCTCTCCCGTCCCAACCTCTGGGAAGTCTATTATCAGACGATATTGTTGAGGAGTTTGTTTGGGGGGAATGGAAGTGAGTGACCCCTGGTATTCCGGATATTGAGGGGGGGGG
>CABFVZ010001307.1:93906-108722 GCA_902151445.1 Timema monikensis
ATTTTTTTTTTTTTTTTTACCTCGACACGAAATCGCAGTCTCTACGTTGGATCAGAAGGTCTTTGTAATTCAACCTAAGAGGACTGTAGTATCTTATGAGTTTGCTTTTAAGGTTGCCTATCTGTGAAAAGACTGGTCAGTAATCTTTAAGTTCACTTTTAAGGTATCCGTAAAAAGGTTATCCAGTAGTTTTAAACTACCCTTTTAAAGGTTCTCTATTAGTATTAAAGTATCCTTTAAAAGGTTCTATAATAGTCTTAAAATATCTGCATAAAGAGCCTCCAGTTTACTACTAGCCGGCCTGCCCTTGCCATAATAAATATAGCAGTGTGAGGGTGTTTGTCTTCCAGTAGGCGGCGGCGTGGGAGTGTAGAAAAAGTGAGAAAAGGCAGGGCAGCGTCTGGAAGAGGGTCAAAGGGAGCGATTGCCCTAGGCCTCACATTCCAGGGGGCCACATTTCCCCCCAAAAATCGTTAAATTAAATTACATTTATTATTCTAAATTTCGCATCAAATAGTGTACATATAATTAACAGCAATAAGTATTCACTTAGTGATAATATTCCATTCCAGATTCCTGAAAACCCTAACTTTATGTTGTTTACAATTTACGTTATTTGAGTAATGTGCTGCAGTAGAGAAGAAATTTCTACCGCTGTAGGTTTATAGAAAACTAACAGTCCAATGGTACAAAGAGGATCTTACGTTTGTTAACTTAATTTGTTTGCATTTAATAAAGTACAATCATTTAATTGGTAGATCAATATTCCATGAAATATAAGAAATTATTAAGTAACACAAGTACCGAGTACATAACAATATATTATAACGGCTTAATGCTTAGACTTAGATTTTTCTGGCCCGGGTCTCATATTTTCTTAAAATGGCCCTGAGAAAAGGTGGTTTTGAAGCTTTTATATACATTATTTTTTGGTCATAATAAATCAAATACTGCTCCAGTGAGAAGCATGTACCATAATTTTCTTCCCACGTTGTCCTCAACATTTATTAAATATCTCTCAATGGTATCCTGGAATTTAATGAAACATTTTTTTCTTAATTTAAAAAGTTCGGAAGCTTCACAACCCCAAAAAGTGTCGAACTATAATTCATTCTTGACCTAAGTTTACGTGGATGGCAGCTCAAAAAGTTACTAGAAATAGGCCCTAATATATCCCTACGCCAACAGCTGACGTCTATCACTTTGGATAGCTGTAATTACTATATGAAAGTGATATTTAAACCACAGTTATTTAGGCAAATATTATTTATATATTTATTTGAGGTCGGACACAAAACTTATTTATCGTTTTATTCTACTTAAAAAATATATTACTCACAGCACTTCCACAAAGGTCTAACGAAAATAGCTTCAAATGGCGACCGAAGAATTTAAACCATGTGATTGAACATGAAGGATGCATCCACACAGTGGATAAAAATATTTTATTCAGTTAAATATTTCAAAATACGATAAAATCATTTATTATACATAAAAAATGACAAGTATTTTCTCTTTTCCAAGTAAATACGATGCCTCTATCAAAAGGTATTGATGTATGCACTATATTACACAAAGGTAATAAAGTTTCAAAACGAAAAGTAAGTAATTTTAATTATGTTTAAAATATTATTTCGAGTTGGATAAAAAGTAAATTTTAATAGTAATGAAATAGTGTGATAAAACTTAAGTTTACTTTATTTTAAATGTAAAATATAACAGGTAATTAAAAAAACTTAACAATTATAACAAAACATTTAACTTCCATCCAAATAAAAACCTATCATGAACAGACTCTATTTTATAATGTTTTGTTGTGACCCTGTTAAAATAAAACATTATTTGTTCCATTTTTACAACCATTTGCTTTGATCTCATAACTGCGACATTTCACGGAGAACGTCTTTGAAAATGAGCTAAATTCTCCTTATTTCATTCCACACTGTCTCTGACAAATACTCCAGCGAGAACTGTTAGCGATTACAATGCGTACAAAATTAAACCAAACTTCTCCCGAAGCCATAACCGGCCTCCTGGCCTATAAGTTCCGGGCTCTATTCCCGGCTGGTACTGGGGATTTTTTCTCTAAAGGGGAATAATAGCCATGGTCATCAGGATTTGGTTAATTAGGCTAAGACATTGTTTGGCTCCATCTCCGTCATATTCACTATTATTATTCCCTTATCTCATCGGACACGGAAATAGCCTCATGGAAAGGATACAGGTCTATGACTAGTAGATTCGGGCGTCCCCTGGACAACGCTAAATTTAGCCTACATTAGTATCGGCTCTATTATCCTGAAACCAAACATTTTTATTTATTTTGACCAACCTCTTTTTAATTCCTCGCTATCTTACAGGTAGAAAATGTATTGTGATCGTCAAAAAAATTAAACTCGAGATTTTAATGATTCTCGACATTTCATTATCCCCCCGAATTCGAAAAAGTGTTTTTTGAATTTCCGTCTGTATGTACCTCTAACTAGAACCCAAACTATTTTACCCATCGGGCTAAAACTCGGTATTTAGGGTTTTCATAAAGTTGCCCCGAGGTTTTTTAAAAAAAAATTGTATAACCCAAAAATTAAAGGTAGTTTACTGAAGGGCAAAAAGAAAAAAAATCGATTTACTCAAAATCGGCTCTAACGATTTTGATTAAATTTCATTTCAATATATTTTTAAATATTCCAAACAAAATGGTTACTTTCAATATTTCGGCAAAATTACCTTAAAGGTTCCAGTCTGATGCGTAATTTTTTTTTAACATATCTACGAAATTATTTGAGATATGAAATCACTTATCATTGCAAATATGCAGGTGTATTTATAATACAGATCTTTTATTCGAAACATATTTTAATAAAACCAATAACTTTCACTCTCTGCGCAAATGTGTGTGTGTGTGTGTATATATATATATATACTAACTTTTCGAACACTAAAGATAAAGTATTGCGACAGTAAAAAAAATCTAACCAAAAATGTTGATGGATGTCGACGTCTCATGACCCCCCAAAACCTAAAAAGTTGTTTTTGCAATGATGTCTGACTGTGTCTGTTTAACCCTAAAATTAAGAGTAGTTTAGTAAAAAACGAAAAGAGAAACAATTTTTTTCAAAATTGGCTCTAAAGATTTTGATTAAAATTCGGATCTATGCATTGATTAAGCTTATAAATAAAATTGCTATTTTCATTTTCCCATGAAAATGACTTTTAGGATACTTTACAGAAGCAGAGACCTCTGTATTTCCTCAACTATTTGAGATACTAAATAGCTTATCATTGCAAAATTGTAGCACTATTAAAAATTAAAAACTTATATGGAATATATTTTTATAAATCCAACAATTTCTGAGCTATTGGCAAATATATTAATAAATACAATTTTGTGAGCGTTAGTTGTAAAGAGATACTACTTAAGTTTTAACGCAATAATTTTCAAATGCCGTAGTCTCTTAAAACGTTTGTTATTCTTCCTTAAACCTCTTAGGATAAATGTTTGTACAACAATGAGCTATCTCCATTTTAGACACAATAGTAAATATTTACATTTTTTATTGGTCAAAATTTATAAATGAGGAATTTGATAGCAATGCGATGACATGAAGATGTGCAACACCTAATAAAATGTCGAAATTTTTAACCAGAAGTCAAAATTTTAATACGAAGTGTTGACCCTTGTAGACCAAATATTGACCTTTTTTATTGGCGTAAACATACAAATGAGGACATTAATTCTTTGAAATTAAAATTATAAAATTTAAAACCGGGACTCAAAATATGTTTGGCATAAGTATAGTGCAATTTATTCTTGGGTTTGCTAGTGTATATTATTTCGTTTTATATATGAGTTTTGAGTAAATCTCCATTTTAAAACAATAGAGCGAGAAAGTCCGTGCAGAGTTCCGTACCATTAATTTTTTTGCTATAAAAATTTAAAAAAATTACTGGCATAACTCCCGCTACCTTTGAACAGAGAGGCGTTTAAGATGAACATACATACATATATACATACGCACACACCATCACAATCTAAAGAAACATCTGTCTGGCACGAATAATCGAGAGTGGATCTCAGCTGCGAGTTGTTTTGCGTGTTGCGTCTCAAGGGTGGCTTCAAGATGTATCAGACGATAAAAGTCCCAGTAGTGACCGTACCACCGGTCGAATCAGGTCCGGTTCATTGCATGGACCATTCGCTCCTGCCTCCCAGTGTGTGACGTCATTGGCAGAGAGCAAACATTCTCTCTCTCTCTCTCTCGTGGGTGAACGCCGCACGTGGCCTCGCATCTTTTGGCGCCATTTCTTTGATCGGGGCTCGGTGGGAAAAAAATAGCGTCCAAGGGGACTTTGGTTTAAACCCAGGTCGCGTCTAGATTAACGTAATCCGCTTTGGTGGTTGCAAGTTCATACGGCACTACGCTCTCAATAGACTGGACTGCCGATGACTGGAGATTGGAGTTTGAATCTTGGTCGGGTGTATTGATGAATATTATTTTCCCCTAAATAGTTTGCACAACACCCTTTCTCTACGACAAAATACGGGTTCACATGGTTTAAATTTAACCTTGTTGATCCCTAACACATTGGTGTAATTAGTACATGTGCGTATAACCCAAAGGATTAGGGAAACGTGGTGACCAAAAAAAAAATGTGTGAAAGTGATTCTTCTAAGTATAGCCGAATCCGCTATAGGTAAAAACTTAGTTCTACTTTTCAGTGGTGCGTTTTGAAGTACTGTGCCAAGTTATGCAGAGCTAGTTAAAACTGTACCTGAGATATGTTCTCATCACTCAGTGGAACATTCATTGATCAGGCATCAATGAAAATATGTTCCTATATGAGGTTTATAGCGTCTATGTATGATTGGTCAAATAGAGACAGAGTGGGCGATAACATACATTCATATGTGAAGTATTTAGAGCAGAGCCTATGTATAATTGGTAAAATGGGGACAGAGTGGGCGATAACACACATTCATATGTGAAAGTATTTAGAGCAGATCATATGTATAATTGGTCAAATGGGGACAGAATGGGCGATAACACACATTAATATATGAATTATTTAGAGCAGAGCATATGTATAATTGGTCAAATGGGGACAGAGTGAGCGATAACACACATTCATATGTGAAGTATTTAGAGCAGAGCCTTTGTATAATTGGTCAAATGGGGACAGAGTGGGCGATAACACACATTCAAATGTGAATTATTTAGAGCAGAGCATATGTATAATTGGTCAAATGGGGACAGAGTGAGCGGTAACACACATTCATATGTGAAGTATTTAGAGCAGAGCCTATGTATAATTGGTAAAATGGGGACAGAGTGGGCGATAACACACATTCATATGTGAATTATTTAGAGCAGAGCATATGTATAATTGGTCAAATGGGGACAGAGTGAGCGGTAACACACATTCATATGTGAAGTATTTAGAGCAGAGCCTATGTATGATTGGTCAAATGGGGACAGAGTGGAGGAAAATATATCACCGTTACAATTTAAACAAACTCTGCTGACCCTGGCACCACCCCACTCCCCTGCAAAGATAATTAATAAATTCATAAGCCTAGTCGTTTCCCTTTTGACAAATGATGACAACTTTAAGATAAATATTGTGACCACTTGACTTTAAAAAAAATTATACTAACCAAAATTTACAAGTTTTTTTATTTCTTCAAGATTCTTCAAACGGGGGCTCGACATTAATTATCTAAACAGTTTTCTGACGCTAAAGTTTGTTGTTAAATAATTATTGTTTGTGGTTCTTATCTAGGTTAAGTTGGTTTGCAAGTCGTGTACTGTGTTTACGAAGTGTGTGCTAGATACCCAAATTATTACAATACACAGATACATTTTAAATGTTTGCACATTGATACTGCTTTCATGTTGTTTTTCTCTTAATCTAGACCATTGCTTGGTTGTAATAGTACATAATAATAATAATAATAATAATAATAATAATTATTATTATTATTACGGCCGCGTCTAACTACCCGTAATGTGTAATGTGTAATGTGTAATGGTAGGGTGATTGTGAGTTTAAATGGAGGACCTACAGTTTAATGTGGAATCCGAACCACGGTGGAGGTTTGGCATTCCACACATTCACAAGTTGTGATTAATACACGTCTTGTCAGAGGTGAAGGAAAGGTTTGGCAATCAGATAAATCTGCGCCGGGACCGTGGATTGAGCCCCGGACCCCAGCACAGAAATCCGACACCTTATCCCTAGACCGCCAGGTCACCTTCCTGTAATAGTACAAACTTATATCATACATATACGTCTCTTCCATGGTAAATTATTATGATTCAGTCATACTTTAAGGTGGGAGTGAAGGGAACACCAATTGAGGGCAGTGTTTTTACAACTTATATAGATTTTTTTATGTACAAAAGAAATAAAATAGTGTTCCAATAGAAACATGAGAGTTTAATTTTCTTTGCCTGATAACATCAGTTCTTGAATATCTGTCAAGGGTGTCCTGGAATTTAATGATAATTTAAAATGTTCCTTATCAAATGCCCTTAAGCTCGTGACATATATTCAAGAACTGTTAATATCACCGTGTGAATAAAATTAAACTCCACATTTCTACTTTAGCAATATTATATTTATTTTGGTCTACAAAATGTTTTGCCATAAAGATCGCGTTCGTCACAATCCCTCCTGAAATGTGTTTTTTTATTAGGTAAAATAATTTTGGGATTAACTTATACATATTTATTGAAAAGAAACGCTCATATATAATAGCGGAATAGGAATGACCATCTAAAAGACAAAAACATACGCGCATAGAGAAACTGCAAACATTGACAAAAAAGATCACAATATTTGTCCTACAACCTTCAAAAGTTGACATTGTGTCAAAATTGACAGTTTAAGAACCTGTCGATTGACACATAAATACACTAAAACAGATTTATTAACCCCCCTTTAACCTTTTTCTGTTTTATAAGTGTCACCTAAACATACCTGCATAAAACGTTCCCTATTTGACGAGATTAAAAAAAGCGAAAACTTGTTTGCCTAGTAAATAAGTTAGTTGTATTTATTTTTAAATTGCCAATATTAATTGCTTAATCAAAAATATTTGTGTAGCTCTAAGAACAATGTAGACCATTTAATTAGCAGTGCGTTGGACTGTACACATACACACATATTACGTACTAATTAGGCTAATGTATTAGGCATGAGACAGATTTAATTTAGATTAAGTGTACCCGCGATTGCGTTAGGGATATAAGAAAACCATTTGGGGAAAAGAACCCCCCTTATTACACCCTACTGGGCTTCTAACCATGATCTTCCCGCCATTGTCAGTCCACTATATTTCTAAAATGATATTTTAGTCAGACCATTCGACCACTGAACTAAGTTATAGACCTGATTTTCGAAAATATATTTAATTATTTAAAAATATATTTTAGAAAATACAAACACATTTTTTTGCGTTCATCGTTGATAACATTTTACTATATTAGTGTTGTTTTATAGGTTTTGACAATATATTATTTTAAAAGTTAAAGCTACAGATCACATGCCTTGACGTGTGAATGCGTGAAATTAATTCTAGTGACTTTTCTAGTTGTCGAAGGCTATTCCTATCAAAATTGGATCGTATTTGCATATTAATTTGTTTTCGAATTGTTAGAAGACAAATTTACTAAAGCAAAGGACCTTAAATTTGCTGTTTTGAAGACGTTTAGTGTTGGTATAAACTGCGAGAAGAGTAAAAAATCGTAATCTTGGATCACGAAAATTATTTTCTCAGAAGCAGTCATTAATCAAGTGAAGATAACTATCTATGTTGCCTGATTCTCTAAAAATATCCCTCCCAAACATAGAAAATGACATGTCAATTTCCCTGTCTTCGAGCCAATATCTTGATGGGCAAGGGAGGGAGTGATTTTGTAGCTAATCTACTTACTTATTAAAAAAGCTTGACTAATATTTTACTCTACCTAGCTACTATTTCAAAACTATGATTTCTAGGATGTACACTAGGTAAAATAATTTCAGTTAGGTTTTCCAACAGTGGTGTACACAGCCTTAGATATCTAAAAAATGTATATGGAAAACCTCGTATGGACAGTCAGTAATGAATGGGTTGTGAAGGAGTGAAATTTGAAAGGAAATTCCGTAGGTCAATGTGAAAGAAGTGTCTTACGTTTATTTAGGCATGTTAGGAGGATGAGTGTGAGTCGAATAACGAAGCAAATATATGAAGGTAGAGTGCGCGGATCAAATGGAAGGAGTAGGCCATGTATTATGTATTCCTACGCCGAACCATATGATCTGCAAAAACATGTGTATAGCAGCTGTCACTTCTGACAGTCAAAATTTAAGTATATACCTAAATTAATGAATCAGATAGCCGAAGCTATCATCTATGCATTTTAGTGAGGATAGCACCTCTTAGATATCATATCCTGAAAATTGAAAAATGACACCTGGACACGGGAATCGAACCCGGGACCTTCGGCTTAGTACGCCAATGCTCTCACCACTGAGCTATCCAGGATTCGTCCCGTGCCCATGGATATGATATCGGCTTCGGCTATCTGATTCATTAATATATGCAATCCCGTACAATTATAAATAATTGTCAATTGGTTGCAATCATGCCAACTACCGAGTCGCAGGTGGCTGCGTTGTCTGATGGCTGTGATCTTATATAATCACATGTTTATAAGCTGACGACTTCCGCACGTCCATCATAGACTCTGCCTTAAAATATGAGTGAAGAATGACCATGGGCACGGGACGAATCCTGGATAGCTCAGTGGTAAGAGCATTGGCGTACTAAGCCGAAGGTCCCGGGTTCGATTCCCGTGTCCAGGTGTCATTTTTCAATTTTCAGGATATGATATCTAAGAGGTGCTATCCTCACTAAAATGCATAGATGATAGCTTCGGCTATCTGATTCATTAATATATGCAATCCCGTACAATTATAATATAATTGTCAATTGGCTGCAATCATGCCAACTACCGAGTCGCAGGTGGCTGCGTTGTCTGATGGCTGTGATCTTATATAATCACATGTTTATAAGCTGACGACTTCCGCACGTCCATCATAGACTCTGCCTTAAAATATGAGTGAAGAATGACCATGGGCACGGGACGAATCCTGGATAGCTCAGTGGTAAGAGCATTGGCGTACTAAGCCGAAGGTCCCGGGTTCGATTCCCGTGTCCAGGTGTCATTTTTCAATTTTCAGGATATATACCTAAATGTTGACTGTAAGAAGTCAGCTGTGAGTTGTCAGTCAGCACCAAAGAAGCCATGGGGCTTCTGTATAATAAATTATTTTAGGTACCATCTAGGATTGAACCAGGTCCTATGAGACCAAACTTTCTGATCGCTCAGCAAGCTGAGCGGGCTGTTTATGAAATAACTTAAATAACTTTGTCATCGAGTAAAGATTTATTTTTATTTTTTGGTTGATTTTTTAATCAGCACGTTTAAAACATTAAAAATTGTATGTTTGGGGTAGGGATGATAAAATTGGTTTTAAAGAGGAAGTGCACCTTCATTAGATGAATGAGAACATCACATTGCTAAGAGATTATATATATATATATATATATGTGTGTGTGTGTGTGTGTGTGTGTGTGTGTGTGTCGCACTGGACTGCAGTTGACGAGGGGATCGGAGTTTGAATCCCGGCTGGGTGCACTAATGGTAGTTCTTTTCCTCTTAAGGGGCTTCCCACAAGCTCCACTTTCTCTTAAATTTTACCTTACCCGCTTCAGTGACCGTATAGTCTAAGGCGTCACTCGTGTTAGGCTAGACTGCTGAACACGGGGGGAACGGAGTTCCATCTCGGACGTGTGTACTGAGGGTGGTTTTGCCTAGTGGTTTTCCTCTCTCTCTCTTTCCATGAAAATGCGAGTACACTTCCTCTAGATCTATCCTTCCTCATCCCTAGCCCATTATTGTAGTTTATTTGCGTGGAGCCTAAACGGTACTTAGTTGCGATGGTTATATATTTAATCTATTTGTAAGTCTTGTGCTGATTATAATCAGTTTGTTCAGAAAGGGAGGGTTAAATACCTCAAATAAATGAGAAATGAAATGATATCGCGTCGAGTTCTCTCAACAACCCCCCTCCTCTTCTATACCCCCTCCCCCTGTTGTTTTTACAAGTGATTCCTGTGTCGCTCAGTCCGAGGCACGCGCGCTTGTTTAGTTGGTCGCGTCGCCGCCGCGTGTTATCTTGAGCGCTGCAATCGGGCGATAAGAGGGTGGTCGTGTTTCTCTGACGGAAAACCTCGTGTCGTTTTCATTAACAAGGAGGTAATTACCGTGACGGCTGGTCCTTGTTTTATCAGGGTAGAGAGGGGTGGGGAGTAGCTATGATTCACGTCCTAAACATTTTATGGCGTGGAGACAGTAGAACGCCGGTCATGAAAAGATCGTGGCTCGAATCTCGCTGAGGTGGCTTTTTACCCCTTCATCTCCCCCAAAATGTATTCCTGATCCTGTTTTATATTTTAGTATCACCGCATCTTACTCCCTGTCCAGGTATACGAATATATGATTATTACTTTAGTGGGGGTGACCTGGCGGTCTAGGGGTAAGGTGTCAGACTTCTGTGCTGGGGGTCTGGGGTTCAATCCTCTGTCCCGGCACAGATTTATCTGAATACCAAACCCTTCCTTCACCTCTGACAAGACTTGTATTAATCACAACTTGTGAATGTGTGGAATGCCGGGCCTCCACCGTGGTTCGGATCCTACGTTAAACTGTAGGTGCTCCATTTAATCTCAAAATCACCATATCATTATACATTAGCGTAAGTGCGTATAACCCGAACGGTTAGTAAGACGCGGTGCTAATAATAATAATAATAATAATAATAATAATAATAATACTCTAGTGGGGATAGGGATGAGGACAGGATTTTTTTTATAGGTAATACAGCCGAATTTGCGTGGAAGGAGAGTGAGAAACTATTTAGGAAAAAGACCTCGGTAGACCCGATCGGGATTTGAACCCCGGTCTCCCCGTCGTCAGCAGACCAGTCTATCACGAGAGCGACGCCTCAGAACGTTCGACTACTGGGGCGGGCTTCGCCATTCTTACTTCCTCGCAAATGCAGGTACACTTGCTCTAAAACTACATCTTCCTCAACCCTCCCTTATTGGTGTAAATATGCAGATATACAGTACACGTTGTGGTATAAAGGGGAGGGGGAATGTTGTGGGGTTGAAAACTTCTTCCTTCGGTGGCGCCAAAGCAGCTGTAGTTATCATCAATTTTGACAGCACATTTCTTTTTTTATTTATTTGAGATATTTATCGTGCACTTCCTGAACCAGCTTATTATAATGGCACACGATCTATAAACTAACTTAAATCTAGAACAAACACAACATCTGCGCCATTAATTCATCTCTGGGAAGGAGGAAATTCACTTTTTACCGATGATAATAAATCTTTCGGCTACGCCATGAATCGAACTCGGAAACCTTAACTCAATAGACAAACACGTTACTGACTGAGCTAAGGTGTTGAACAACAGTAAATAATGTTCATATTTGCCAAAAGGCCCTTCAGAGTGAACGAATAATTATGAACTCACCAGAAAAAGCGCCCTCGGTCAACAAGTTCAACTCAACTCTAATGAGAAAAATATCTGCTTTCTGGATCGTCACTCGCTTGGTGTGGATCCTTGTAGCGTCCTCACGTGTTACACATCTCGGAGCGGGGTATCTTGCTGGAAGGTTCGTAGGGTGAGAGAGGTAGTAGGTAGAGGGGGAAGGGGGGAGGACTAGCTACCAGACAGGACGGCGCTACCCAAATCTTTTTTTCCTTCCTCCCGTTAGTGGTTGTCTGATTCAGACGGAAGACGGGCTCTGAACGGCCGACAACTCGTCCCGTCCTACTCCCCTGATACCTCGCCTGCCACCCCACCCTCTTCCGCGTCCTTTAGCCTAAGACTGCATGCTCCCCATATCCTTATTAGTCCCAAGAATGGTATAATTTTCTTCACTCTCTCCTTACGTGCAATCTTGTCACCGATTGAAAAATTACAGTCAAATTTTCTTGGAAACTGCCTTATCTCCCATCTAGAAACGTTACTAGATCTATTTTCACGTAGTCATATGTGAATTCATGGGATATACAGCGGCCATGTTTGATAAAGATGATTACTATAAAATAGTACTAATACTATATTGACACAAAAAAATTAAGTGTGTGTTTACAAAAAGCATTTTCCTACAAAAATCCTTCAATTGCTTTAAGTTTTTCTATGACTTGTCTACGATCGGTAACACTCTTTTATCGGATACGATACCGCAATATCTGATTTCCAAACCCTTCCTACACCTCTGACAAGACAACTTGTGAATGTGGGGAATGCCAGGCCTCCACCGTGGTTCGGATTCCAACGTTAAACTGTAGGGCCTCCATTTCATCTCACAATCACTCTACCCTTACACATTAGCGTAAGTGCGTACAACCCGAACGGGTAGTAAGACGTGGGGCTAATAATAATAATAATAATAATAATAATAATAATAATAATAATACAGTGGAGTGAATAAAGTCAAATCGTGAAAAAGTATCGTTAACCAATACGACCTATCGATTGACACAAATACATATAATAAAGTACGAACACATCAGTTTATTTTGTTTTCAACAAGACATTAAATGACTAATGAACCAACTAATGATTGCGAGGGGGTGGTGAGATAATTGGCGTGGTATCTTGTGAACGCAGCGGTCTGGAGGATGATTGTTCTCGGTAGTTCAATCGGTCAATTTCTGACTATAAATTAGAGTTTCAGTTACACGGCCCGAGGAGCTTCGATTATCAACGTCACCCTCAAAATGAGAGTTAAACCTTGTGCGTTGATTAAGGTGTAATTATTGTACTGGAAACACAATACATAGTCATTTGCTAATTACCGTGTGAGATGTTTGAAGTTAAAAAAAAGAAGGAAATCTAACGCTAAAGGTTTTGTCATTAAATCCGTTTGATTTGCTTTGTCGTGTTCTCGTTTTAATTTTTATTCGTCTTAATAACACGTAGAAAAAATATATATTTATAGTTTTGCTGATAAAGTAATAAATTGAATATTAAGTGCTTGAATTAACATCTTTTTTACCTGAAAGATGACATCAATAATGGCGTATATATAAAAATGTTTATTACTTTGGTATATTAAAAGTTTTATGAAATCTCGTCCTTTAACTCGGGTCATGATGCCCTCAACAAATATCACAATTTTGGTAGTACTTGGATTGGAAATCTAAGTCTCTATAGTAGCCAACATTGAGGCGCTAGAACAGAATATCGGAAACTCAAAAACTGCCAAAAAACAAGTGTATTGATAACGTTCCTTGACGGATCTGTCTATCAGTAGGAGAACAAATAGGAGTGGAGGAGAATACAAAGGATAATATAATTTGTGTTGTGACCCCACCTATTTTATTTATTCATTTAACACTGCGTCCTACTACCCTTTCGGAGTATACGCCTATGTACTAAATACACTAATGGTTTAGAGATTAGGAAGTTTATATTAATAGAAAATGCATCCGCATTTGCGTGGACAGAGAGTGAAAAACCATTTAGAGAAAACAACCCTGAGTGCACCCGACTGGGATTGAACCCCGATCTCCCAGTCTTCGGCCGTCTAGTCCAACACGATAGTTGCGCGTTAGACCATGCGGCCACGGAAGAGGGCCCACCAATTAAATTACACCATTAAATTTTCAAAGATCCCTTTTATGCTCCTATATCAGTTACCTTACGTTTCCCGGACATTTTGCTCTTTAAAAATCATCTGAAATCTGTGGATTCTTGGATTTTCCAGAGGAGAAAATTTTTAATTTTTAAACTATACTATGTTTATATTTTATATTTATATGGTCATAGAAAATAGTTTTGTGTTCTTTACAGTAAACACTAAACTCGTGCACTGTTAAAAAGGTTTTGTTAATATTTAACCCTAACGCAACATCTGATTGACAATATCTCAGCTACGTAGGCAGCCTCCTTAAGCGTACAAACTAAAAATTACAAACTCTATAGGCCTTTTTTTACTATTCATTTTTCCGCGCTCCCCCCATCCACCTTCCCCCGTTTTTTGGCACCTCGTCCCACCACTCATACGGGTTTAATTACATTAAGGTGTTAGGGATAAGTAAGGTTTAATTAATTTAAAAAGTCTCCTGTTCTTGCGTTAAGACCTACTACACAATTTGAGCGAAAGAAATAAATGTGCCCCGAGTACAGTTGGCTGTGATTTGAACCCCGACCTTTCCGCTATTTTGGTTGCTTTTATCACAACAATTTCATTCTGACCTAAAAAAATTAGCTCAATGGGCCACACTGAAAGGTTACGCCTTTCCTTCAGTCACAGATACAATTTTATACTTTGATTTTCCACTCATTCGACAAAAAGAAACAGAGACGAGTCTGACGTTTAGTCCGCATGCACACCGTTGAGTGTTTTCTAAAGTTATTGTATGTACGCGATAAAAAAAAGTTTCATTTTTTATTTTCGAACGGTTAAATCTGATATAGTATTTCGTTTCGTATTCCCTATGTGCATGTTTCTAGCCATATATGTGCTCCCACCCCCACATTGTCTGCCGAGAGATGCTTTCCTTGTCTTACGTCTTCTGCCGACGGCGTGTCTAAATACGTTGTATATTTCATCGTGCGTGAAAATACAACCAGCTCCTATTTGAATTAAATAAATCGCCAAGTTATATAATATATTTCGTTCGCTCCGTGGGTTGCCGGAAAAACAAAAGAAGGAACACTAAAAAAAAAAAAAAAAAAAAA
>CABFVZ010001307.1:138350-153968 GCA_902151445.1 Timema monikensis
TTTTTAGCTTTGGATCTCGCTACCAGTTCTAGTTGTACGCAGTTATACTAATCGTGCTAATGTGTTAGGGATGAGAATGGTTGAATGTAGAAGAAGTGTACCACAATTGCGTTGAGAAGGAGAGTGAAAACTATTTATGAAAAACTATACTTAGTATACCCTGTCGGGATTCAAACCTCGATATCCAATGTCATTGGCAATCCAGTCTAATGCGAGATAGGCGCCTTAAGGCCACTGGCCCTGTCAAGTGCAAGTCTAAAACCTATTTTGTGGGGTGGTGGGCGGGAGGGTGAAAGGCGTAGTGAGGCTTCACAGCCGACCAAAGTATCCTTCCGCGCCAACAAGAACAGATGGATCACGTAAACTGTAGATGGCGCTAGCTACCGGACAAGTCTTGCGCGAAAATCCTACGTTTGGAAATATCAGTTTTCTCGAGAACGAGTGAAATTTTTATTTTAGTATCTTCAACACTCCTAAGATAATGTATCGATGTTTATTAATTGTTACATTTTCTTATTTTTTGTTATGAAGCCGGCAGTTTTCTATTGAAAAATGTCAATTTTATCGAAATTTGATCACTGTTAAAATTATAGAGGAGTTGTGTATATAAAAATTATAACTTAATCAATATGCTTCTATTCTTGACCAAACCGTTTCCGAAAAGAAAATTGCAAAACCATAAAAAATTCTTGGAGATAACAGTTTGTTCCCATGGCTCTGCATTTCCACGCCAAATAAAAAGGGCCAATCGCCTTAAGAGACCACTTGAACACCGAAGCTGGTGTTAAAGAGCTCAAAGTATGTACGATTAAAAGTTCCGGACCAAAATATTTTATTACAAAAGAATTATAAAGGTAAAAATGCGCCCACTGGTGAGGGTTAGTCAATAAATCTATTGTTTATATTTTATAAAAGACTCTTTCTATCGCAACCCAACTATATCTCTTTACATCCATAAATTTACTTCGCTGGAATAACCTCAGTTCTTAGAAACAGACGATATTTCCATAGCATTAAAAACTACCTGTAATGATTGAAGTTGTAAAAGGCTACTCGATATTACTTCACTATAGGGCAATGACTTATTCCTCGTCGTAATTTACCCGCAGTTTCCCTGTAATAGCAAAAAAANACACCCCCCGCCCCCAGATATCACCGGGGTGTGATCAACAAGTGTGCTCAGAATCGCCACTCTCCCTCTCCATCTTACACTCTCTAAGGGGTCTGCTTAGGTACCTAAAATATTGCACACAAAAAGTTAGCGCTCAGGTTAAATATTGACAAAACTGTTAACAGTAGGCCTACACGAGCCTGGTGTTTACCGGAACCAAACCGGAACTATTTATGAGCCTATACATATATAGACTTGTATATAAAGTTTAAAAAGTAGAAATTTCCACCATGAAAATATTTTTAAAAATCCACATATTTCGGTTGATCCTTAAGAGTTATATGCCCAGGAAACGAATGCATTTTTTTTCTACCCTTATTTGTTCTCCTACTGCCGGAGATCTTCGCCCAGTAAATTTATAAACCCACTTGGTTTCTGACTTTTATGGATTTTTGATCGACTGTTTTAGTGCCTTAGGTGGGTGTATAGGGGACGCGAGAATATGTGTTTTTGCACTTTTTATGGCAAAACATTTTTTTTGCCAAAATAAATTAAATATGTCTTCAGTAGAAACATAAGAGTTTAATTTTATTCCCAAGGTGATATCAACGGTTGTTGAATATGTGAAATGAGCATAGAGGCTTTAGATGAGAAACTTTTTAAATTAAGAAAAAAGTTATCATTCATTTCCAGGACACTCTTGAGAGATATTTAACAACTGTTGATATCAGCTTGTGAAGAAAATTAAACTATATGTTTGTACTGGATAATTGTTTAATCTATTTTTACCGGAAAACTATTTTTCTTAAAAGAACTGCCCTTAAATCGTGTTCCCTACACTCCCACCTTAATCCCTCCCTCGTTGCTTTAATTTTAAGAAATATATATATTATATCTACAATGTTTCTATGTTCCTCTTTTGACATTCGCAACTGTCATCTGACATCGTGTACACAAAAATTAACTTAGTTTACAATTTTTGCAAAAATAAGTAAAAATACTTAGAAACACTTTGAATGCTGCCTGAACTTTGAGTAAAACCAAGTAGGTTTTGGGAATGGGGAGGGTGGACCTTAAAAAAAGTTTTTGCGTTCAACGTTGATAACATATTGCTATTTTATAAGTGCTCTTTTATAAGTATTGATACCCGCCTCTGTGGCATAGTTAGCTAACGCGCTAGTCGTGTTGAGCTCGAATGCTGAGAACGGGGAGATCGAGGTTCGAATCTCGGTCGGGTGAACTGTTTTTTTTTTTTTCCTAAATGGCTTTCCACTCTCCCTCCACGCAAATGCGGGTTCACTTCCTCTAACTCAACCTTCCCAATTCCTAATCCATTAGCGTAATTAGTACTTAAAGCGTATGACCCGAACGGGTAGTAAGATGCGGTGCTAAATAAATATAATAATAATAAGTATTGATAGTAACTTTTTCTAGATATCAGTTAAAATTGTACTGTACAAGAAGTGGAGGCGAATGGGGAGAGTGGTGGGAAGTGGCAATATCCCTAACATTGTACCTGGGATGACACCGAGTTCTCGTCTACCATTAATTCTACATTGTCTAAAGCGTCATGCTCGTAATACAGTGACTTGATGGTGGTGAGGAGGGGGTGATGTTCAAATCTCGTCTTGATGCACGGAAGGGGAGGAGAGATCGGTGATATTCCATCCCCGATACTTGAGTATGACCGCATTTCTTCCAACTACCCTCTTAACCTCGTTCCCTATAAGAGTACATTAATCCTTTAACCGACACTTGTCCTATGCATGCGCTATAAAAAGCTAGACAGATTACTAACATAGTCTTCAATTGATTTTTTTTATTTATTCTCATTACTGGTAGATGTTTTGTAGCTGTCTTTTTTTTTGTACTTGAGCCAAGTGTAAGGAAGGTTCTAACGAGGAATTGTGTTTTGTGTGTCCTCAGACCAGAGTCAGGCCACGCGGCAGTATGTGATGGTTGAAGAGAGACGAGCCAAGTGTCGCGGTCGGTCGCCATGCCTACCCCCACCTCCGGGGCGCCGCTAGTGGAGCAACAGGAGGGCTCCAGCCGCAGGAAGAGGAAGCGCAAGAGGGAGGACGACGACGACGACCACCACCACGAGGACGACATGAGTCCAGAGGAAGAGGCGTCCGCTTCGCCGCCGGCCGCTGTCATCGCGGGCGGCAGGGAAGACGACGACCAGCGCCGTATGTCTTCGCCGCCCTCGGGAAGCAAGTTCCTACACGACGAGGTCCTCCCTATCACCAGGATCACGGAGGATGGCGTCGACGACTGTCAAGCTCTGACGAACTTGAGGTTACATAAGCATAGAGATGAGGAAGAAGACGTGGCGTCATCCGGGTGTTCCGACGACGAGACGACGAGTAGGCAGCACCAGTCGGGGAGTAAGGTGAAAACGAAAGAAGGTAGTCGTGACGTCGAGAGGCCTCGGAACTTCGCCCCAGTCGTGGAAGATTCTCTAGGCACCAGCAGTGACGTGGAAAAGTTTGACGGGAAGATCGTGTACAACCCGGATGGCTCGGCCTACATCATCGAGGACAGCGAGATGAGTGAAGAGGACACGGGCCTCGAAGTCCTGCCGAGGATCATCGGTGACGGCTGCATCGTAGATGGCCGTGGCGTCAGCCTCCCCCATCTGCAGTCGTTCCCGCAGATCGCCAACGCGTTTTACGTGTCGAGGAATCCTTCCCTCTACAACGCCCTCTACGGTGGTACAGCGAGCTACTCCAATAACCTCTTGCAAGACAAGAAAATAGTTCCTGAAGTTCCAATCATGCACAGTTACAGGGTCTATACGGTTCGTGATAGTAAAAGTGGTGATAGTGAGGACGGTAAGATGTACGACGCGGCCGGCCGCGGGGACTGTGATGGCAGGAAGCCTGAGATCTCGGAGAAGAAGGTGAAGAGCGACAAATTCTCCGGGAAAGACTGTTCCTCAGTGCCCGTAAAGCCCATCCTCATGTGCTTTATCTGCAAACTGTCGTTCGGCTACGCCAAGTCGTTCGTGGCGCACGCGATGGGTGACCACAATGTGGCCCTCCTCGAAGACGAGAAGGACATCCTTGGGCACAAGAACGCCTCTGCCATCATCCAGTGCGTGGGAAAAGACAAGGAGCCGCTCGTATCGTTCCTTGAACCCTTGTCACCTGGGGTTAGCACCTTGGGTAACGCGGGTAAGAGGGTGGTCAACCCGGTGGCACCGCCTCTCAGCGAGGCGGACATGAATAACCTTATGGCGGCGGCCGGGATCACATCCACCGCCGTCTCGCAGTTAGTTCCTAAGGACCAGCAAGTGTCGTACGCCGTAGGTGGTGGTGGTGACGAGTGCGCGGGTGCGGATAAGAAGGCGGTCGACAGCATCGAACCGGAGAGCCTAGTAGTCCACCGCCGGCATACACTAGACTGTGGTACCGGGAGCGGCATCGCTCCCATGGGGCGACCCAACGTCCAGAATATACATGTTCCTGAGACTTCGGTCTCCCTACCTCAAAATTGTGGTAGTTCTAGTAATAGTAGTAATAATCACACTAATTGTAATAGTAATAGTAGAATGATTGGTATCGGTATGAACAGTGTGATGGACCTGACCAGGAAAAGTCCCATATCGAACTGATCCTTAACTCGTCCCGACTGGGTGGGGGTGGTGTCTTGGCCGGTATGCACTCTAGAAACTCGTGCAAGACACTCAAGTGCCCCAAGTGCAATTGGCACTACAAGTATCAGGAGACTCTCGAAATACATATGAAAGAGAAACATCCGGAGGCGGAGACATCGTGCATCTACTGCATTGCGGGTCAGCCGCACCCCAGGCTGGCCCGGGGTGAAACATACACGTGTGGGTACAAACCCTACCGCTGCGAGGTGATGTAACTACTCCACGACCACCAAAGGCAACCTCAGCATACACATGCAATCCGACAAACATCTCAACAACATGCAGGAGCTACAGAACGGTGGTGGAACAATGCCACCCACGTCCGAGCCTTCTGGCATATCGGGACCTCCTCCCTCGACACAGCCTCCCCACCACGGTAAGTCCCCCGGGCCGGGGGTGGGTATGATGAGTCCCGGAGGTGCTTCTCATCCGCAGCACTCGCACCACCAGATGGTGCAGAGTCAGAAACCTAAACCGACCTTCCGCTGCGACGTGTGTAACTACGAGACAAATGTGGCCAGGAATCTTAGGATCCATATGACGAGCGAGAAACACACTCACAACATGATGGTGCTTCAGCAGAACGTGAAGCACATGCAGACGCTGTCGGCCTTGCACCAGCAGTCTCAACAACATCAGCAACACCAACACCAGCAGCAGTTGAGCTTCGAGTCTCTTCTCCACTTCCACCCGGGGCTCACCCTGCCGGGAGACAAGCCCCCTCCGCACACGGAGGCGGCCCTTGCTGATATGGCATACAACCAGGCCCTCCTCATACAGATGATGACAGGGGGGCAGCTACCGCCACACATTCCCCCGGAACTAGCCCCTCATATGGACATGGGGTTGAACCCGGAGACGATGGAACCTCCGCCAGAACCCGCCGACCCGAACCCTCAACATCTGTTCCAATGCTGCGTCTGCAACATCTTTTCGACGGACTCGTTGGAGGCGTTGAGTCACCACCTATCCGCGGATAGGACAAAGACGAGAGAGCAGGAGATACTAGCGGTGGTCGCGGGCCACTACGTCTGCAGACTTTGCACGTACAAGACAAACCTGAAGGCCAACTTTCAGCTGCATTGCAAGACGGATAAACACCTTCAGAGGCTACAGCACGTGAACCACGTCAAAGAAGGTGGCCCCAGGAACGAGTGGAAATTGAAATACGTGTCGTCGTCGTCGGCCGCGGGAGGTATACAAGTCCGGTGCCACGCATGTGACTACTACACCAACAGCGCCCACAAGCTTCAGCTGCACGCTGCCGGACAGAGGCATGAAGCGTCCTGCCTCCTCTTCCTCCACCTCAGAGACTGCGAGTCGAGTCTTGGCGGTAGTGGAGGTGGCGGTGACAGGGTTTACCACTGTGCGCTCTGCGGGTTCTCGAGCAGGGCGAAACTGCAGCTGCTGCAGCACGTCAGGTCTATGAAGCATCTTCAAATGGAACAACTTCATCAGCTGCAGAGGAGGAGTGAGGGGAAGGACCTCCACACGGACATCGGCGAGGTTTTCCAGGTCATTGGGCAGGAGCATGCCTTCAGTGATATGACGGACCCGGGTATGTGTACTTCTTTGGTTCTATAAGGCAGTTAACATAATTATGCTGTGTCGTGTCGTGGATTGTTGACACATTACGCAGGGTTTGTTAAAACTGTACCTGTGATATGTTCTCCCCCTCTATGGCCCCATTTGACCAATCATACATAGTCGCTGCTCTAATTACATTTCATCGGAATCCCGTTAGTTGGAAACTGGAAACTCAGGCTGCCACAATGGCACGAATAAAAATATTACAATTGTATTTATGTTCTTAATCCTTTTGAATAGTGATTTAAATATAAATTAGACAGTAATCCATAAGTAACATAATTATTATTGTAAAAAATAAACTAACGAATCGAATAAAACATACTACTACAATGACATATTTGCGTGACTTTCCATCAATCTTGGTGGTCCGAAGGGGATTTGCTATAAAAATCGAGGCTTACATTCCATGATAAACTATTTCCATTCCATTGATACCTTGACATTAGGTTTTCTGCCGAGTGATGAGAACAATTCACAATTACAGTTCCAACAAACTCTGCCTACCCGGGCAATAAGCCATACCACGCCACTGCAACTAGGTCATTTGTTCCTGGTACACTCCGTTTACTTTGAAGACTCACAGACCTACCTTGACGGGTTCTGCTATGCCCTTATCATATAAGCTGCACCATAATGGACACAAGCAAGGTAGGTTTGCTATATTTCAGGATAAATGAAGTATACCTCTTGATTATAGTAGCTACGGGCCGTTCTGTATCCTTGTCTGACGTCGTTAAGGGGCAGTTTCATAATCAGTACGCCTCAAATGCGGCTATACGCTAATTACAAACTAAACTAAACTCAAAAGGAATGGAATAGCCTCGCATATAAAACTGGCCCATTCCATTCTGGTCTAGGTAGGTGTCTTCCTGTATTTAGTTTACTGCCGTACTTGAGTCGTACTAAGTCTGACATTCAAACTGGTCCTTAGACTCCAGCCTTTATTAAATCTCAATTGTACTTGAGAAGAGATGGTAAGAAAGTGACCGTATACAACCTTTGTGGCTCATTATGCAATCGGTATAATATATTGAAGACTAATTCTATGTATCTATAAAAATTTGTAATAATTCAATGTACTATATAAATAACCCTTCCTTCACTTCACCTCTGACAAGACGTGTATTAATCACAACTTGTGAATGTGGGGAATGCCAGGCCTCCACCGTGGTTCGGATTCCACGTCAAACTGTAGGTCCTCCGTTTCATCTCACAATCACCCTAACATTACACATTAGCGTAAGTGCGTATAACCCGAACGGGTAGTAAGACGCGGTGATAATAATAATAATAATAATAATAATAATAATATATTTTTTAAAATCAGTTGGCTACTTATTAGTACTTTATTACTGGACTAAGTCAGTTTAATTACTCGTCTGGTTAAATAAGCGTGCTTTACACTAAATTAGTTAACATCATGTCAAGAAAATAAAACTGAACGTGGCTACTGGAGAGAGATTCTCTTTATTTTGGACAAAAAAAATCTGTTTTGCTATTAAAAAAAATATAGAAAAACAACCTTTCCTTAACACGCGATACTATAATCCCACCTTGGCGTCTCCAAGATTCAGGATGATTATTATTGGAAGAAACGCGGAATCTCCTACATAAATTTCAATCCACCCCGTTAAGTTCATGTTCACTGCCGGCATATACGCGGTCTGTGACACGAATAAGAGGGCCCATAAAACAATTAGCTTACTGTCGCTTTAGAATGGTAACTATTTAGTAATTAGCGTTTTGGAGGAATGGTTATGGCACCTTGGGATTGTATAGGCTTACTATAAAGATGAATGACTATCTGGTCGTAGTTTGAAATGATACACAAGAGTTTAAATAATGTCTTGATAGTTTTTACATACTTTTTTTTATCGCCGCGTCTGGCGAGGAAGGAAGCGTTTTTGAGGTAATATTCCCGCATTTGCTTGGAATGAGTGTGGGGAACTATTTAGGAAAAGTCTTCCTCAGTAAACTCGACTGAGATTCGAACCTCGATCTCCCTCTGTCTTCAGCAGGCCAGTTTGAATACTAAAGTGACGCTTTAGCCTAAACCAATGGTTCCCAAAACCAGGGTCGCGACCCAAATAAGGGTCGCAAGGATGTTCCTAAGCGACACAGTAAAGTCTCAAATTATTATTATTATTTTCAAAAACTATGAATTATTAAAATTACAAACACTTCATCAAACTGGGACATTTTGAAGAGTTACTGCAGTACTGATAATAGAAACAAGTGTTGAAACAAAGTTTTGAAACCCTCCTATAACTCGGAATGTTGGTCCCAGCTCAAGGACAACCCTATTCTTGCTCAGGAAGTTAAAAGGCTATTTTACCTATTCTGACAATTTAACCAGCCTCTGTGAACAAGAATTATCATGTCTTATAGCGAGCGATCAAGACTAAAGTAAGGAATCGCCGCGCCGGTAGCCTCAGAATGATTTGCTTTGTACTCTGTCCATCAACTTAAAACCAAAACTAAGAAGAGCTAGCCAACAAAATGAGTCCATCAACTTAAAACCAAAACTAGAAGAGCTAGCCAACAAAATGAAGCAGCATCATTAGTCTCATTTTCACGGGAAAATATTGTGTAATTTTCTATTTGTAAGATTAAAAAGTCGCTGAAATTAATTCACTATAGCTAATTTACATTTATCGATACAAAATAAAAACTCGGAACTCGACCCGAGAATGAAAAAGCTTTGTAGTAGCCACTGAAATATTAATTTTGGTCCCACATTGTAAAAAAGTAATATTTTTACTAAAAATAGTGGTTTACATTATGCCAGTTTTAAAAGTTATTAAAATTAATTCTGTTTTTGTTATTTAAAATAATTAATTTAAGTTAATTTATTCAAACAAAAAAATGATGAATAGTAGGCAAATGAAACAAAATGATTGTAATGGCACTTTGGGCCGTGAGACTGGGAAAATGTTATATTTAGACTCAAGGTCAAAAAGTTTAGTAAACGCTGGCTTAGACCATTCGGCCACTGAAGCGGGTGTCTAGCTATTGAAGAGAGAATCGTAGGTGACCTGGTGGTCTAGGGGTAAGGTGTCAGACTTCTATGCTGGCGGCCGGGGTTCAATCCTCGGTCCCGGCAAAGATTTATCTGATTACCAAACCCTTCCTTCACCTCTGACAAGACATCTTGTGAATGTGGGGAATGCCAGGCCTCCACCGTGGTTCGGATTCCACGTTAAACTGTAGGTCCTTCATTTCATCTCACAATCACCCTACCATTACACATTAGCGTAAGTGCGTATAACCCGAACGGGTAGTAAGACGCGCTAATAATAATAATAATAATAATAATAATAAAAATAATAATAAAGAGAGAATCGCTCGACAAATTTGTTAATACTATGACTAAGCAGTAGACCTCGCTCTCTCCATCTTATCATAAGTAGTTCGAACCATCTTTAAAAATAGTCCGTGGCAAATTACGTTAAAATTGTACCATGCATTTGGTATGTATCGTGGAACAGACATTTTTGAACGGCGGTCATCTTAGTACATTACCTGATCTATAAACTACATAAATACATACATACATACATACATACATACATACATACATACATTGTTCTTCCTAGGTTTAAAGAATGTCCCTTCCAAATCCGTTATACTTAGTCCCCGCATGTGACAGTGATTGTGTAACAAACATCCGGACAGACGGACAAAAAATGCCAACTAGTCAAGATAAAACAATAACTTACTAAGTTGTCAGAAAAAAAATTGTTCTTAGAAACAATTCCAGAATTAGTTATCTTTACCAATAAATTGTACGCATTTTTATTTAAAACAATATTCCTGTATTCTTGTTCGTGGTTTTTTATCACTGATTTTGTGCCTAACATGCAAATAAATTTCACTTCAAGTATGTAAAAAGATTGTTTTTATTGCAAAATATTGATATTATTGCAAATCGTGTTTGAAAAGGTTTCTTAATGTAAATAATACTTTTCCTTCTTAAGTTAATTAATCAGCTAAAAACTAACACTAGTACGACTAAGGAGGAGGGCTTTGATTTATTTATCAAAAACAACAACATTTGAGTGCGTGAGATAAACTTTTATGAATGCGACTATATTATAAAGGTTTAAAAACTTCCGAACTATGGCGTCACTAAACCTCCTAACTTTAGTGCTTGGAATGTTAAAATTTGTTCAGTAAAATGAGCCCATGTACTAGTATCGAACAAGGATACCCAAGACCAACATGACTGCTTTTATAAACACAACCACAAAGACAATCTAGCTTTTATAAACACAACCACAAAGACAATCATGCTTTTATAAACACAACCACAAAGACAATCATGCTTTTATAAACACAACCACAAAGACAATCATGTTTTTATAAACACAACCACAAAGACAATCATGTTTTTATAAACACAACCACAAAGACAATCATGCTTTTATAAACACAACCACAAAGACAATCATGCTTTTATAAACACAACCACAAAGACAATCTTGCCGGGAAGATATTTATGACTATAAATGATTTCATAGTTATTCTAATTTAGAATTTCAAACTAGGATGTCATTAGTTCTGCCATTAACTGGGAATTATGCGTTGTTATCATCATCAAACGGGGAATTGGAAGGAAAAACACTCGACAGTAGCGCGTTACAATGCGGCGACCACGAGAACTAGCTTTCAAACCGATTATAGTACTCTCACTGAATTCACGATTTAACTGTAAACATTGTTCGTTGCGCTAGGGAGGATTTTAAAATAATTTAAGAAATGTTTCAAGACAGGTATATGCTCTAAAACACTCAAAGCACAATTTAATAATAATAATAATAATAATATTTAGCACCGCGTCTTACTACCCGTTTGGGTTATACGCTTTAAGTACTAATTACACTAATGGATTAGGAATTGGGAAGGTTTAATTAGAGGAAGTGAACCCGCATTTGCGTGGAGGGAGAGTGGAAAACCATTTAGGAAAAACCACCCCAGTTCACCCGACCGAGATTCGAACCTCGATCTCCCCATCCTCAGCGGTCGAGCTCAACACGACAAGCGCGTTAGACAACTACGCCACCGAGGCGGGTCAAAGCACAATTTGATCTAATAGTTAGTCATAGGGCGCACACACCATTTCTAATCCAAAGAATTCACTTTGTTTCAATTATGTGTTTCATTTTGAAACTTTATCTACCATGAACATATTAATATACCGCTATTAAAAAAAAAGTGACGTGGTCTAAATGTTTGCTGGGGGCTGGGGGGTCGGTGTTCTGATCCTAACCGGATGTATTGAGGTGTTTTCCCCCTTCTAGTTTAAATATGTGAGAGGTTAGTTAACGACGTAGCACGGATTGTAGTGAGAGCGTGATAACATTAGGTCTGTAGTTGGGAGATTCTAAACAGGGCAGTGTCGTGTTGTAGAGTGTTTCCACAGTAAGCACAGCTAGTTAAAACTGTACCTGTGATATGTTTCCCTCCACCCTGTCCCCATTTGACCAATCACACATTGACTCTGCTCTACACACCTCACATGGAAATGTATTTGGATTAATACCCGACAATGAGTGTTCTACTAAGTGATGCAAACATATCACATGTGCTATCTAAACTAACTATGTTTAATCTGGCAGCACTTCACGACACGACATTGCCAATGAGTGTTCTACTAAGTGATGCAAACATATCACATGTGCAGTCCAAACTAACTCTGCTTACCCTGGCAGCACTACACGACACGACATTGCCAATGAGTGTTCTACTGACTGATGAGAGCCTATCACATGTTCAGTCTAAACTAACTCTGCTTACCGTGGCAACACTACATGACACGCCACTTGAAAACAGGTAACCCGTCAGGTTATGTTAACAATAACAGAATTCCAGCACTGGACGGACTGTCAACAAACTGAGTGAGAGAGAGATTCCTCGCTGGACCCTGGAGCGGATCGTCCAAAAGAAAGATCTCGCCTTGTTCGGGCCGAGAGAGTCGTTTGTCTTCGTGACCCAACGGCCACAGCGGCCCTCGTGATTGGCTGACGAGAGTGTTGGTCTGGGCGGGGCTTAGCGACCGGTCACACTGCTCCGAGACAATCAGTACACACACACACACACACTCATACATGTATCGTACTGTCTGCGCGCTGCACCTTCTTGATGCTTGCTTGCGGCTGACCTTCGACTATTAGAACAACGCGGTCATCCTGGATCCGCTATACATAGCGAGGAGAGATTAGTGAAATTGGAGGTACGATATAACCAGTGACGTGTCGTGGAATGTTATCAGAGTAAGAAAATTGAGTTTAATCTGTGCTAGGTTTTCATCACTCAGTAGAACACTCATTAGTCAGGTATCAACGGAAATACGTTCCTATGTGAGGTGTGTAGAATAGAGCTTGTGTCTAATTGGTCAAATGGGGACAGAGTGGGTGATAATATACATTCTCATGTGAGGTGTGTAGAGCAGAGCCTATGTATCATTGGTCAAATGGGGACAGAGTGGGTGATAGCATACATTCCCATATTAGGTGTGTGTTTGGAAGGGGGATGCCTCAATACGCGAGAAATTGCCGCGTAGAAGTTCATCTTAACGCTATATTTAATTCTATGATGCGTTATTTCAAAATATGGTGTTAAAATGTGACATACGTTATTTTCAACGACTTTGTAAGCATATTTAAATTGTTATGGGACTAGACTTGGTGGCAAAAAAAGCTTTAGACTCAGCCTTCCTCTAACAAATACGTACACTAATTTTTTGATCGGCTCACAACAGAAAATTTTAAAATATTTTAGAACTGAGATCGAACTTTCCTCTTTACCGTGATAAAGTAAGTTTCTTAGTTTTCTTTCACCTCATGTCTTATTCGCATGATAAATGGTGGTTGTAGGGGAAGGGTAAAAGGGGAATACACTTAAACAGATTAGAGAAGTTCCAGAAAACGACACAGAGCATTGTATTTTAAGCCGTGTGGACTGACATCTATTGATTCTTTCTCGTTGGCCGGTGACCTTAACCCTTTAAACTCTCTCTCTAATATTCCAAACATGTTTAATATCATATAGGATACTGGCTACGGGTATATTTCCTTAACGAGCTCTTAGAGATGTGTTTACCATCTCTTCTGAAGCGTAAATTAATGGTATTAGCGTATTTTAAATGTGTTTTAGGTTCACAGGTCTGCCTCTAGTATTTAACTCCTCAGAAAATATTTCTCATTTAGCAATTATATCTAATTACGTCATTTATTCGCGTTGTCAATAAATTAATATTGCGTATCCTTCACATCATTGGAACAGTCTCTTATCCTTAACGATGGACGTTACACTCAAATGTTCATAGGAAAGAACCCCTTGTATGACACCTAGAAAAAGATAATAGATTTACTTACATGAGTCCATACGTCAAGTTATCTGATCAGTAGCTGTTACTTTTGATATATATTATCAATATCTATAAATAACAACAACAAAATATCACCGGGTCTTACTACTTGTTTAGGTTATACTCATGAGGAAGGAAATATTTATTCATACTTGCCTGGAAGGAGAGTGAGAAACCATTTAGGAAAAAAAAACACTCATTAGACCCGAACGATAATCTAACCATAATCTACCCGTCATCAGCAGGCCAGTCTTAACACGAGAACGATGCCTTAGACCATACGGCCTCTGAAGCGGGTAATAATAGTCTAACAATATGAATATATTAAAATGTTAACAATGTTGATCGCAAAGAGATATATTTGTATTTTCTAAAATATTCCTGCTGCCAAAATCTTAATAGATGCCTTTAGTTGTATGTGCAATTTTAGTTTTGCTATGGGCTAGAAAAAAAATCTGTGGAAATAGATATTGCATTCGTTTTTTTTTTTAAAAAAGCCCCTGCCTGGTTTTACTACTCGTCCGTTCTATACGCATGTTAGTATTTTCATTAATAAGGTATACATGGGGAAGGTAGAGTTTAAAGGAAGTGTAGTCACGTTTTTTGGGAGGAAGATTTGAAAATCGTCTAGGAAAAGAAATGCCCTGAGATTATTTACCCTATCATGATTTTAACCCCGTTACCTGCTAACCGGACTTTATGTGCCCGACATTTAGCCCGCTCCCACATCGATGGAAAGTAATTTCATCATTCCTCGCTAAACAAAACAACCAAACATTAAGATTGGCGTAAACATTACCACTTACGATACATGATTTTTCATCATTGTTATTTTAATTCTAAAACTATTATCCCTGAAAATATTTCACTTTTTAGTGTATAGGCCTAGTCTTGCGATACGTTATTAATACTTGACTAAGCGTAGTGAGGTCCTGTTTTAACTTGGTCATTTAGCATTTCGTCTGTTTGCTCCCAGATACTCAAATGCGTTGACCAATTTCAAAAGACGATTGATTGTCAGGTACATTCTTTGATCCTAGGCCACGGACAAATTGTTGACCTTTTTTTTCTAACTTGATCACCAAGGAGAAATATCAACTCCAAATATAAAGAAAAGTTAGATGAGATGTTTCACTTTGAAATCCTAAAGATAAATCTAAGACGATAATAACATGGAGGGAGCGAGGTCTACTGTTCACAGAACTACTAGTAGGACTTTATTAGCGATAATAACATGGAGGGAGCGAAATCTTCTGTTCAAAGAACTACTATTACTAATAGGGCTGTCTATAAACAATATAATTCACGCAGTTTTATCATTTTACTTAATATACAAGCTGGTAATTTGGATGTTATCACACATGCTGCAAAACTTTGCACACAATTAACTTTGGTTAGATGTTGTCTTTGATCGTATCTCTACATAAATTTGACGGAAACCTTTAATACAAATGTCGACACCAAGTTTGTCCATGTAAATTCGTTTATTAGATAAACTAGAACTGTAAGCGGTAACGGCTTTAACTGTAGTTTTAAAGTATCCCTCTCTCTGACAGCTGGAATATTAAAATTTAAATAATAAAAATAAAATTCTCAGGACGTTCTTTCCAAAAGTTACACTCAATGAATGACACTAATAACAATGATAATGATAATGATGGAGGATGTAGCTCGGTTAAAAATAAAACAAATGAAAGCTAATAAAACGACTAATGTCAGTGGGCTTGACTATAATTATGACACCTGCTCTTTTCAGTCCGTCAGGGAATTAAACAACGCGGAAGTTGGTAAGCTTGCTAGGCGCTAATTACGGACTCGCACGTTTTTTTTTTTAAAGTCAAAGTTTTCTCTTTTTTTTTCTGGCGGTGTTGCCGTGTTTTTCGTTTTTCC
>CABFVZ010001307.1:153988-182375 GCA_902151445.1 Timema monikensis
TATATATATATATATATGACATGTCACAGATGTCAACAATTTAGTCTCGTGTTGATTTTAAGTAAGCACAGGCCCGCATGGCTGTCACTGTAGTCACAACAAACTGATAGATCTATTTTTATAAAATTTTGTAAGGGATAACAACATAAATAGCTAGATCTATTTATCACGATAAAGATTAGCGTCATTTTGATTTTGTTTCTCGTTCTGTTTTATCCAACTAGATTCCCAATTGGGATCCCACTTCAACGTTTCTTTACTCTTTTGTGTGATACGCACATGTAATGATTACATTAATGTATCAGAGTTAGGTTGAAATGTACCCACATTCGCGTGGAGCGAGAGGGATAAACCATTAAGGGAATATCACCCTCACTACACCCGACTGGGATTCAAACCGCCATCTCGGTCATAAGTAGTCCAGACTATCGCGTGAGTGAAGCCTTAGACCATTTGACCACTGAAATGGGCTTACATTTTTTTTACGTTATACATATTCTTCGTTACATAGGCTACAGTTGCGATATTTAAATTATTATAATTTTCAAACATGTGTGTTAGACAACTAGACAGGCCTGTATAAGAATAATAATTTAACATTTGTTTAAATAGTTAGATTAAAAATAAACATTAGTTTATAAAAATAGACTTATGTTTTGATGTTTTTTGTGTTCAACAGTCTCTCATGGTTATTGAACCTTTGACTTTTAAAAAAAAATCATTTTTAGTCCCACTAATAATATAAATATAAAATATTTTTCCATTGTCTCGTGTAGCTATAAATTATATTGTTAATATATTCAAGGGTAACTATAAATTTTATTCGATGTGAGATAGATGACGGGACAAACCAATAACACAAAGAAAATAAATTGATCCAAGAACACTCTTTGTGACCATTTTTATTTAGTGCTACATTTAATATCCGGTTAGTAATTAAATACTTCGTTCGTTGGATTTAAATAGCTTATTGTGATCCAACAATATATAACGGGGCATTTTTTATACAAATGTTTCTTAAATAAATTTTTATACATAATTTATAGTCTATAATAACTTCTCATAGAGTAAAGAAAGTGCAAAACTGTAACTTCTGTAGGATATAGACGTACTGGACATTGAATCATCTTTAGTGGCTGGAGAAAAACAGATAACTAACCAAATAGATGAATCTATACAAAGTAATCTTTTATGCAAACAACCGGTGTATTTTTATGTTGTATCTTTAATTTATTTGCATACATTAAACTATCTTATTGTTAGCGATTTATGGAAATGTATTATTAAACTTTAAAACTATTTCATCAATATGTATTATAAATTAAAATAACTTTAAATAATGTATATTTTCATATTAGAGAAGAAAGAATTTATTAATATGCAATTATTATGTTTTAGAGCTATAAAATAAACAATCTAATAAGTATTGAATAGGGAACGTGATACAAAAGACAGTATTTTTCCAGTTTTTATAGCTATACTTTTTTTTTTCCAAAATAAATAAAATATTTCTCCATTAGAAACATAGTTTAATTTTCCTCACATGGTGATATAAACAGTTCTTGGATATCTGTCAAGGATGTCCTGGAATTTAATGACAACCTTTTATCTTCATTTAATAGGTTTTCCATCAAATGCTCATATGTTCCGACTAGAGAAATATGTTATTCGAATTGGCTAAAAAAAACTGTTTTTTCTTTTAAAAAAACTGCAAAACACTGCCCTTTTCTCGTATGCCCCACACACCCACCTTAATATCCCGTTTCACTCCACGGATAGTACCTAATTTATGTTTGTTATACAACTCTAACCAGACGTCCCATTGTGGCGTGGTTTTATGTGTTTTACTTTTTTTTTTTTGTGACATTTTTATCTGTGAACTCTTTAGTATCTTTATAAATCTACAAAATTAGAGAATTATGTCTATCTTAATTTCACTGTTGTTAAATGATTAATGCAGAAAACCGCAGTTCGATGTTTTCTGGTTAGAGGGCAATCTCGCATCTAATTTCCCGGTTAATTTACAAAATTCAAAAATATTTAAATTATCTCCCTGTTCTGTTAAAGTGAATGTATTTTAATGTTTCTCCCACAGACCCCCGCAAAGACCACCAACAACAGCGCCAGCAGTTGTCCAACAGGGAGCAGCAGCACCATATCGAGAAGTCGGAGCAGGAACCGGAGGACACCATCATGACCAACTCTTCCAACCACCAACACATGTGCCCCTACTGCAACTACACGAGTAGCTCAGAGATGCGCATCCAGGCACACGTTCTCACCGCGCACGGTCATTCAGAGCCGTCGCCTCCTCCCCCCGCGAGGGCCTCTTCGCCCGTCAAAGACTTCCTATGCCCTCTTTGTCAGGATGGATTCCGGGACCGCGCGCAGCTCGAGGTACACGTCATGCAGATCCACAGCGTCAACAGCGAAGGTCTCCAAAGGTTGCTGCTACTGGTGGACCAGTCTCACTGGCTGAACGCCGTCAGTAGATCATCGGCCCCTTCCACCCCACAATCTCAACCGACACCCCACCACCCCCAACACCATACACCTCCCGGATCCAACTCTCACCCCCATCACAACCAGATGATCTCACCCTCCTCCAGCTCAGCTGGATCCTCCAAAGAACTCGACTCCAGTGGGGGTAAACAGAACAACTCTGACGTAAACTCCATAGAGGACCGTGAAGATCATTCCCATCCGGATCTCATGTCCCCGTCCCCCGATGATCAGAGTGACGCGGATGAGAACCGTTGCCAGACGTGCTTCAAACTCTTCAGAAATATCGATGAACTGTGCGCGCACCAGAACGAGACTGGTCACCTTGAGATTAAGCAAACTCCGTCTGGGCCAGGCTATCTCTGTTGGAAGAAAGGGTGCAACCAGTATTTTCCGACGGCTCATAGTTTACAAATGCACTTCAGGGAGATACATTCCTCTAGAAGCTCAGGACTGACGCAGCAAGGTATGGCGGTCTCTGAGAAACATGTATACAAGTACCGGTGCAATCAATGCAGTCTGGCGTTCAAAACGATGGAAAAACTTCAGCTCCATTCCCAATATCACCTTATAAGAGATGCCACCAAGTGTGTCCTCTGTGGTAGAAGCTTCAGGTCCGTCATTGCTTTGCATAAACACGTGGAAACCTCTCACGCAGAACTGACCGATGAAGAACTAGCAGCTTACAAACAGAGCTTGATGAATAACCCTTTGTTACTAGCCGGTTTCAGTGGACAAGTCCTTGACCCGTCGACGAACGAATTGCTCAAGAAAGAGAGCCTCAAGATGGACTCTGATGACTTGATAGATACGGATGAGAGTCCAACCAAAGACCACTCGCACAATCAGGATGACGGGTTGGGAAACTCTCACAGCGGGGATGGGGAGAACAGTGATGACTCGGTGGTGTACAAAGAGCAGCAGTTCCTAGAGGATTACCTCAACAGCCAGGCCATCGCCGAGGATAGTTACAACGACCCTAACCGCAAGTACAAGTGTCACAGGTGCAAAGTTGCTTTCACAAGACAGAGCTACCTAACAAGTCACAACAAGACGCTCCTGCATCGTAAAGGAGAAAAGTTGAGCTACCCCATGGAGAAATATCTCGACCCCAACAGACCTTACAAGTGCGACGTATGCAAAGAATCCTTCACTCAGAAAAACATTCTTCTGGTTCATTACAACTCTGTAAGTCATCTTCATAAACTCAAGAGAGCGATGCAGGAACAACAACAACATCATAATAATAACAATAATAATAATAATGGTGCGACATCTGTTTCTCCCGTCTCCGCAGCGGCAGCTCTTGCTGCAAGCTTGGGAGTAACGCCTCCGCCAACCCCAAAATCCAGCAACATCTTGGATGATGATGACAAGAAACCTTACAAGTGTAACATCTGCAAAGTGGCTTATAGCCAAGGTTCCACTTTAGACATCCACATGAGGTCAGTTCTTCATCAGACCCGAGCATCCAAGCTCCAAGATCTCGCCATTAGCGGTCAGATTGATCTGAGCAAGCCTCTAATAGAGCAACCCGAGCCTCAGAAGATCCAAGACCAGCACAAGAAGATGCTTCAGGACATTCTAGGGACGTCCCCTAAACAGACGACGACGTCGCCAAGCTCCGGCGTGAACACGAGCAGCAGCAGCGTGACTTCGCAAGTGCCGTCTCTAGCCCAGGGGTCTCCTCCCGTCACGGGCAGTCATATAGTTCCTCAATCGTCTAGCGCTGCCGCTGTATCGGCTTCGACACCGACCATGACTTCAGTTCCTAGTAGCGTTATGCCTAACAACGCCACGACACCTAACTCGAGTACAACAAGCCACATCAACAACGCTCAAGTGCCGCCTGTGATAGCATCATCGCCCTCCCCCCAGCACGGAATGCTCTCCTGCCAGAGGTGCAGTGCCCTTTTCGCCAACCAAGAGCAGCTGACCACGCATCAGCAGCTCTACTGTCTCTTCGGCAGTCCAATGAATATCTTCCCTCCTCTGCCCACGCCAACTCAGGCGTCTACCCAGACCCACCCTTCCCATTGCTCTCCTCAACCCTTGGGCCACAAAACACCCCCTCCGGTGTCCACGACCCCTCACCTTCAAGACGACCCTTTTCCTAGAGTGTCTGTGGGGAACAAGAAGCCCTCGCAAGTGTACAAACATCTTCTCGAGAGCTTCGGTTTCGATCTGGTCATGCAGTTCAACGAGAACCACCAGAGACGGCAAAGGAAAGAGAGGGAGGAAGAGAACGAAGCCCCTCCTCCGCCGATGCCGAGCTCCCTGACGCCACAACAGCCCGAAACCCAACCGGAAGGCGTTGTCGTGAAAATCGAGGTGGAAGACGTCCCTGAGCAAGATCTTCCAGAAGTGGCAAAGTCTGTGTGTCAGCATTGCCGAAAGGAGTTCTCCAGCGTGTGGGTTCTCAAAGCTCACTGCGAGGAGGTCCACAGAGACTTGGTACCCCCAGAGTTCCTTGAGAAATACGCGCAGCAGATCAAGTCAGAATACGAGAAGAAAGGGGCGAACGCCTCAGGGGCGCCCAGCGTTCCAGGACCTGTGATCCAGATCTCGACGAGCAGCAACACCGACGCTGTCCCCGAGAAGGAACCCGAAGACAACAAAGAAGCGCTACACGCCAAAATGGGTTTGAGCCAACCCCAACAGCATAACCACCACCGGCAGGCCACTCCGCCCGTGAGGACGCCGCCCGCGCCTAGTACGCCCACGGCGTCGTCCACACCAGCGTCCAGCACCGATTCAATACCGGCGACGCTCTCAACGCCCATGGCCGTCTCGATGATGGGCTCCGCCAACAACGTTGCGTCCGGCAACCCCCAGAGCCTGTCCATGTCGCTGGCGCAGCAGATGAACGAGATGCAGGCGGCATTGAACGTCATGGCGGCGTCTCAGCTCCAACAGCAGCTGCAGCAGTTCAACCCTATGATGATGGGGATGGCAGGGCTTGGGATGGGGCTTCCCCTGGGGCTCAATATGAACGCTCTGGCGGCGATGAACCTCCAGCCGCCCCTGGTGCCAATGATGATGCCGCCCCCACCCTTCGACACGATGAGTCTAGCGCAGGCGCAGAGCCCGCTGTTCTCACCGCAGGGCGGAGGCATGGACCATACATCCCTGCTTGCTAAGCAACAGCAACACCTCCTCCAACAGCAACAGCAGGCGGTGAGTATCTCGGATAAGTTTAGAGTGGATGTAAACTGATCATGGGCGTGTTTATCTGACTTAATATATTGTTCTCGATACATGCGTCGTACACTTGATTAACCAGTTTGGTGGTTAGTGATGGGCAACACACCCCGAAGAGGTGGTTGCGTGAACTAAGGCGTCACATTCTAGATACACCACATGGTCAGTGTCGAGGAGCTTGAGGTTCGGATCTCTGTCGGTTGCATTTGGGAAAGGTTTTTGATACGTGGTCCCCCGCCCTCCTCCAACCCTTCTTGTTAATGTGGGTGCACTTTCTTCTAAGCTCTCCGCCTTATCCCCACTCCTTAGATCAGTGGTTCTTAAAGGTGTGCCGTAGCACACCAACGTATAGAAAAATTCACTAGGTATGCCGTGAGATTCTAGACGTAATGTTTTTTGCTGATATAAAAAATAGTTAAGTTTATTCAATACAATTTTTTATAAATAAATAAGAGAAACTGTAAGAAAGCTTTAGTAAATTGATTTTTCCATAGGCTTACAATCAAAGAGCTGAGTAATTAATGAGGAACTCGGAAGTTCAATTTGTGGCCGATTATATGACAAAGACGTATTTACTGTCCAACCGAGACAAGTGTTTCTGCGCATTCTTATGACCGAATCTCCCATAATGCCGCCAACTAGCACGTTCAGAGTGCCGTGAGGACTCGCGACAAAAATAATTGTGCCGTTAACAAAAACAACAGCTTAGAACTATTACCATATACCTAGTCTCTAATAGCCATGGTGTTAAACGTCATAAATGAAAGAAAAAACACCCATATGTGTGAATCTTTTATTATAAGCTTTTAAGATAGTAAAGTTAAGATGAATTTAAACAAATTTATTGGACTGCAAATAGATTCTGAGTTTACGTTTCTTTGTTGCCTTTTAGACATTTATAATGAGAGGTTCCAAAGTATCAAAATATTCCTAATATTTAAATTTAATATTGACATGAATAAGTTTTCTCCTAAGTCTTACGTTAGGCCTATTAATACTTTTTCATGTAACATGTTAGCACGATTAAAAAAAATACACTGCGCCTCACTACCCGTTAGGCGTTTCCGCATATTTGCACTAATGGGATAGGAGTTAAGAAGAAATTCACCCTAATTTTTGGGGAGAAAGAATGGAAAATAAAAATCGCCCTTAACATACCCGACCACGATTCGAATCCTAATCTCCCTGTAATTGGCAATCCAATCGATTAAGAGTGACGCCCTACATTATGCGGCCACTGAAGCGGATGGTTATGATTCTCTGCTAAATGTAACTGGTGGACCTGGGTTCAATCTTGACTGGGTGCATTAGAGGGACTTTTGTGAATTAAATGCCAGTCCTCCTTTCACGATAATGCTGGTATATTCCTGTCTACTCTTTCCTTATATTTATGTATTTTTTAGTTAGTCTAGATTATTTATAGATATATAATAATATCTTATTTCTGTATTTAAATTTTTATTTATTTTGATGAAGCTAGGATGTAACACCTTGACTTACATTAGCCTATGCTTCAAAATGATTTCAAATTTATAAATATTTTAAATGTAAAATAAGTAACATAATAAAATAAAATATTAATTTAAAAAAATCTAAACAATTAGAAAACTTCATACAAATCAATAAAACTCGCAATTATTATTGTCTCTTAAATTACTATGAGCTTTATCTCAGTCATACGTCATTCATCAACTTAATACATCATTCACACTACTAAAATATCTAATGCGTATAAACGGGCTAATGGGTGGTTTGTATCCCCCCCTAGATTTTGATAGGACCCCACCATAGGGGATGTCCATATGTATGTATAAAACTTTGGTTAAAGACTAAAGCTATAGTAAAATTTTGTAGTGCCCCCCCCACCCCCACCTCTCCCCTCTCTTGTTTACCATCCCGTCTAGAAAAATGAGCGTAAAGCCCTTGTGTACTATATATCATTAACAAATAACTAATTTTAGAAAAAAAACATAGACATATAAACGAGCATGTATGGATTATGCTCCTAAATATTGAGCCTGGTGATATTGAACTGGTTACTTATCTCGACGACAGGCTTGTAATAGTAGTATGAACAGTAGTAATATTGTTGTCCAAGGTCTGGCCTATAATGAATGATACCTGTGTGTTGAACCGTGTACCTCCTGGACTGCATCGTCTGTGACAAGGTCTGTTTCCTAGGAGGAGAAGCAAAGTTAGCGAGAATTAAATCTGGACATATCCATGAGAAATATAAACTGCTTGCTATCTTTTTAGTTTCGTCTTTGTTTTAGTGACATCATTTTTAAAAATTACAATTATTTACAAGGGGTCATCCATAAACCACAAAACACTATTTATGAAGGGGGGGGGGAGGGCGGGTGGCAGGACCACTAAAATGCTAACATATTTGAATGAAAATAAAATGATGATAAAATCGAAGTCGTTAAAAAAAATCCCCTCCCCCCCAAGAATCTTGAAATTTCATTACATAAAGTTTATTGATCAAAGAGTTATTTTTTATCATTAGCATTGTGCTTTTTTTTTAACAATCATACATATTTTTTAAATTTATACTAGAAATATTGTGTAGTTATAAAATCATCCAAAAGGGGAAAATTTTGTATAATCTTTAGTTATTTTGACGTTAGTGAAATGTTTTCTGATAGCGAAGTAAAAATAATGATTATTAAAGTTTTGCCCCATTTTGAAACTTATTTATTTATGTCAAGATTTTAAAAACAAGACGCAAAAGTGAGATAATAAAAATAAACAGCTTTCACTGTTAACAAAAAATCAATGTCACAGTTTTCTTACTATAATCTTAGCTGTACCCAGACATTTTTTTGAGGGTGGTGGAAGTAGTTCTTGTTTGGGGTGAAGTGCCCTAACAGCGGACGATAAAGAGGTTTTCTTAAAGTTGAATTTATCTACAAGTAATTTAAAAATCTTTTAAAACACAATTTGAATAGAAGGTGCTATTAGTGTTCAAAACCCTAATATGTGACTGGCTTAGGCATTTAAGTGGAATACAAATATAAATTGTTAATAATAATTTTTAAAGCCCCATAACACCCTCTCCCCTACATCCCCTATGTACATCCTTGATTATAATTATGTTATTGGAAACATGGTAGTTACCATAATACCCCTGTCTATCTCTTTACAGTACTATATACATAATTTGTAGATTTAACTTCATTGTGTATTATCATTCATCCTATCAACCTATTGATATATATCTTTCAGTTCTCGATGGTATCTTGTTGTATTCATTCGACAAGAAATATATTCTGTATGTGTACTTTTAGTGACATTTTGTAATGTTGGCTACTATACATTTAATATATTTATTTGTCTCCTAAAAGTGACGAAATACTTTAAACTTAGTAATCTAGGATCACATGTTTATGGTCAATACTTTTTTCAACAAAATTTGCAAACAATTATCATTGTTTATTGTTTCGTTATTTGATTTCCTCATATGCTGACATACTTATATATGTTATTTATGTATTTAAGCTCATTTGTTTTGAATACAACTACCTCTTTATCATATGCTTTAATATATTTTATTTGTATGGAAAATATTCGGTTTGAAGGGACACAGATACAATTTCAAGGGGAAATAAATTAATCATGCGGAAGGGAGTAAATTAGATTTACGACGATTTATTTATTGATATGATTTTTATAGATGGTTGAACACGAAACAATTATGTATAGTACATTAGATAATTAGTTTTAAATATACAGTGTTTTGTTCAAATGATGACCCTTTAAAAACGTACTATCACTAAATATTCAACAAAATAAATTGTTTAATTTCTGCTAAAAAAAATATTGGTTATAAATGTTGGATACTTTTTCTAAATACATATTATTATTATTATTATTTTCCATGTATGTACTATAGTGGTACATCATCAGCAGGCAGTTCCCAAACTCCATTCAGTTATAATAATAAACTAAATATAATATGGTTTAATATAATAGTCCACAAACTATAATTTTTATATATTTTTTGTGCAAAATATTTAAAGTATTAGAAAAGATTGATGTATCCCCTAAATTTCAACATCCAGTCTTTTTATAAGTTTATTTCTTTAAAAAAATTAAGTGTGAAAACAAACACTAAGAGTTGTCATAAAGGCATAGGCCTTATATATTAATTTTCACAGTTTGATTGTACAAGGCTGAATAGTCGGGCAAGGCTTGTAGCCAAAAATGTAACTACCTTATTTCGGGAGAAAACAAGCATTCCTTTGAAACCACTTGTAATGAACTAATTAAATAGCATATTATCTAAATTAAGAAATGACACCTGGAATCAAGGATCGAACATGAGATCTTTTACTAAGTGCGACAATGCTATTACCACTAAGCTATCCAGGAATCGTCCCTTGCCCAAGGTCATTCTTCACTCATGTTTGAAGGCAGATTCTGTGATTGACTTGTGGAAATTAAATAGCTATTTGCGTACAATTTTTGAGGTCTAGAAAAAAAAAGTGTTGGCCATTCACAGATTGGAAACTGCTGTGATAGGCTATATTTATTTGTTTAGCTGTGCTAATACACGAAAATTTGAGTTCGAGTCAAGTTTTAGTAGCTGCCTGAACTCTACTCGAAAATTTTTTACAAACTCAAAACAAATTTAAGTAGTTGGAAGCCTCGATTTTTTTTCCTAAAAAATTATGAGTTTAGTTGATTTTATTCAATTTTAATACATTATTTCATAGCAAATAAGAGTATTTCAATATTTTTTTTGTCCCATTAAATAAAATAATTGTACAGGTATTATATTAAATATATTTTAAAAATCCGAATATGTGTGATTATATTTTTTTTCTCGCAAAATAAAATCATTAAAAAAAATCTATGTTTGTACTTATGACTTTTAAATAGATCTATTACATAAATTCAACTTAAAATATTTCCAGTATGAATATTAATTTATATTACTCGAACTCGAAAGAAATTTAAAAAAATCGTTGTTTTCATTTAAACTCGATTCGAACTAGACTCAAAAGTTTAAAATGCCTACTTGCACAACCCTATTTATTTGTGATAATTTGGTTGGTAAATAGTAATTTGTCTGCTATTTTGCTGCGCAATGTTTACTAAAGTGTTATTGTGGTCCCTCCGCCAGGTATCGGCGGCCCAGCAGAAGAGGGCAAGGACACGCATCACCGACGATCAGCTCAAGATCTTGCGTGCGCACTTCGATATCAACAACTCACCCTCCGAGGACCAGATCCACGAAATGGCGGGGCAGTCGGGGCTCCCACCTAAAGTTATCAAACACTGGTTCAGGAACACTCTGTTCAAAGAGCGACAGAGAAACAAAGACTCGCCTTACAACTTCAACAACCCGCCGTCGACCACCCTCAACCTGGAGGAGTACGAGAAGACGGGAGAGACCAAGGTGATGCCACTCAACAGCAGCAGCAGTAGCAATGAAGACCAGAACCCTAAAGAGTTCTCCCAAAGAGCCCCGGCCGCTACCTCCACCCCTTCCTCGTCCAACAAGAGGAAACAATCTCAACCCCAATCTTTGCCGCAGCCCCAGCCCTTTCCACCGGAAATGATCAAGTTGGAGCCGAGAGAAAGTATCCCTTCTCACAACCTAGACAATCAAGAGCACAAGTTTAACAATCTGTTCATGGATTCGGTCCATAGAAAAGACGTGGATATACCTGAAGATAAACCTCAGAACTTACGCCAACTCCCGAGCCCTTTATCAGGGATGGGGTGTTTGCCACCAAGCACCCCTACAATTAACGAATGTAATATTATGTCTACCACTACCCCTTTGAATGTGCGGACCTCCTCCCCTAGCAATTTGACCTTGACCTCTATCATCGCCTCTCAATTGGGTTCAGACTCTATCACCACTTCTCACCCCAATATGGGGATGAACTTGACCGCTGTGAATTCATCTCAAAACACGAGTGCTAGTAATATGCTGCCACCCAAACTCACCCCTCCCAACTTTACTTCCCCCAATCACATGCCTACTTCTCCCAACATTCTCCCTCTCACCCCTTCCTCGAGGTCGGTCAGCCCCGGCAGATCCTACAACAACAACTCCTCGGATGGCTTCGGGCATGGGGTTCTTGGGGGCGGCTGTGGAACAGGTGGGAATAGTAACGGGAGCAACTCTTCAGGAGGGTCGTCGGGGAAGCGTGCCAATAGGACTCGCTTCACGGACTACCAGATCAAAGTACTTCAGGAGTTCTTCGAGAACAATGCGTATCCCAAAGATGATGACTTGGAATACCTCTCAAAGTTGCTGAGCTTAAGTCCTAGGGTTATTGTAGTCTGGTTTCAGAATGCACGCCAGAAAGCTAGGAAGGTTTACGAAAATCAACCCCCTGTTGAAGCGCCACCTGGCGTCGACGAGACTGGTGCGAATAGGTTTCAAAGAACACCTGGGCTGAACTATCAGTGCAAGAAATGTTTGCTAGTTTTCCAGAGGTACTATGAACTCATCAGGCATCAGAAAACGCACTGTTTCAAAGAGGAAGACGCAAAGAGATCCGCACAAGCTCAAGCGGCAGCAGCGCAAATCGCTGCCGTTCTTTCGTCGGAAGATTCGAACTCGAGTACAATTGCTGAACAGAGTCAACCGCAACAACAACAACCACCACCACAGCATCAACATCAACAATCGCCACATCATCATCAACAATCGCCTCACCATCATCAACAACATCAGCAGCATCAGCAACAACCCCCACCCTCTTCGACGTCTCAATCACATCAACAGCAGCAAACTAACATGGTTTCTGTATCAACCGCGTCGGGTAACCCAGCCACCCCTCCCGGCTCAGTAACACCCACCCCAGCATCATCATTGTTCCCGTCCTCCCCAATCGCAAGTACTCCTACCTCCACAGATAACTCCAGTAAAGAAGGTACCTTTCAATGTGACAAATGCAACCTCGTGTTTCCTCGATTCGATCTCTGGAGAGAACATCAACTCGTTCATATCATGAACCCAAACTTATTTCCTACGTATCCTCCTGACAGCCCTTTCGGAATATTACAGCAACATGCCCAGATACAACAGCAGCAGCATTTGGCTGGCTTGGGGGTGGCTGATCTATCCATGAATTCCTCCACCACCCCTCCCCATCAACATCCCCTAGCGTCGATGCTGTCTAGCAGCAAGCGAAAGTATGAGGACTACGAGGATGTGATGGATAGAGATGGCGATCAACCCAAAGACAAGAGACTTCGAACCACAATCCTCCCTGAACAGTTGGATTACCTTTATCAAAAATATCAGCTGGAAAGCAACCCGTCTCGAAAAATGTTGGAAAATATAGCTAGAGAGGTAGGTCTGAAGAAAAGGGTGGTCCAAGTCTGGTTTCAAAACACTCGAGCCAGGGAACGAAAGGGTCAGTTCAGAGCGCACGCCCAAGTGATCAACAAGAGGTGCCCCTTCTGTCCCGCTCTGTTTAAGGTAAAGTCTGCCCTTGAATCCCACCTAGTCACGAAACACGCGGATCAATGTACTAGGGGAGAGATAAACATCGACGCTTTGCCCGATGAAGAACTGAGCATGGAATCCGCGCCGTCCTTCAGCTCTCAGATGGGCGACAGCGTTAAAGTTCCTACGAGTTTTGGATCCAACAATCCGACGCCGAACATGATGCCCCCCCTGTTCCCACCTTTCCACTCAGCCGATATGGAAAGTTCACTGAAAAAGTATTATGAAGAATCGATGAAGCGTTATCTCAACGAGCTTCAAGCGCATCACGTGGCTCAGAACGGAGGTATAGGAAAGGAAGGAATACACATTCCTACAGATCTCAGCATGAAAATAAAGCAGGAACCTTCTTTATCGGAAGTAGTAGGAGACAGAGGGGGCAGCGCTTGTGGAGCAGATGGTCCGCTTGATCTCAGCAAACCAGTGGACTTGAGCCGACCCATGAAAGTGTCCATGGATCATGAGATGAGGTCAATGATGGCGGAGCAAGGCCCTTTAACTGACCTGAGTGAGAGGAGCATCTGCTACGACGATGACAGCGCCTCGGAAACGACTGAAATTATGGACGGCGATGAGAGTAACCCAACTTCGCCTGCCTCTAGTACACAAAGTGGTCACCAAAGGCATTCCACCTCTGGGGGTGGAAGCAGTGGGGGTGGAAAGAGGTTTCGGACGCAGATGAGCAGCTTGCAAGTAAAGGCTATGAAATCTCTCTTTTCTGACTATAAAACTCCCACTATGGCGGAATGTGAAATGCTCGGAAGAGAAATAGGCCTTCCGAAAAGGGTGGTCCAAGTTTGGTTCCAGAATGCCAGGGCTAAGGAGAAGAAGAACAAGCTCGCACTTCAGAAGGTTCTGGGAGGTCCTGAACAACCTATCCAAGAGGGATCTCGGTCGCCCGAGGAGTGTAAGCTCTGCTTGTTCAAGTACTCACACAAGTACTCAATCCAGGACCACATCTTCACCAAGAAGCATATCGACAACGTAAAGGCGCACATCGAGAGCGGAAAAGCCGCGGCGGATAATTCTGGAAACACCAGCGATGGAGGTTCCGTGGCGGGGGAGTTCACTGTCCCACCTGTCCCAGGGCTGTCCGGGGTTGGCGGCGACGTCACCGTCCCGCCTCCTGCGCAGTCTCCTCAGTTCAACAACAACCAACAACAGCTGGCGCAGCTCCAGATGCTTCAGATGGCTGGCCTGTCCCTGCCCAACTCGCTGTCGGCGCAGGCGATGGCTGCCGCGGCTTCCGGGGTCAAGGTGGAGAAGGACGCAGGGTCCAAGTCGCCGGCTCCGGGAGGGGTTCCGGGTCCGGAGGATATGGCGCTGCTACATCAGCTGTATGGACTGGGTCTGGCCGGATTTCCCGGAGCGGGCAACCTGTTCCTTCATCCCGCCATGTTCTCTGCTGCCGGTAAGTTTCTATTACAATTCTTGCTTAGTTCCATAAGCCTTCAGAGCGGGATGCTTGGAATACCCTCAGAGCCCTATATTTGTTGCCAGAAAGTTCGTAAAACGTTATGACAACGTAGATCACTGTTTCAACATTTTAAAAATAAACATGGCATCTGGAGGAGTCCAATCATTAAAATGTTTGTTGTTTGCTTTAGCAAATGTCATCCCCAACATAACAAGGTCAAATGAACCCGTCAATTACTAGGAGCGCTCGTGTGTCATATATTATGATAAAATAATTCTCAACGTTTAGCTGTTTTATGGATCAAGTTTATTATTCCAATAAGAATTTTCTTGCTATTACATTTAAAGATTTATAAAAATATTTTATGCTCAGACTTTATAATTGTTTCGCAGTAATCTTGGCATTTTATGGCAGTTTAAAAGTTACTAAAAATAATGCAGGGTTTCCATGCATTGGAAAAACACAGGGATTTTATTTTATTTTTGGCTTGGAAAAAGCAGATAAAGCACAAGAAACTTCTCCGAAAGCTATTAAGACTAATATGATATTTGGGACCCTAAATAGCCGGTTTTAAATTGTATGCACCCGTTTTTTCATCTTTGACACATTGTGTTGTGTATTGCAATTGCATGAATATCTCCATCAATATGCATCCTGTTATAAACACTAATATCATAACTTCTGCGTATAACCCGAATGGGTAGTAAGACGCGGTGCTAATAATAATAATAATAATCATAACTTCACTAGTCAATTTAGGAACATTGCTCTATACCTCTCTCTAAACTGGAAAAAAATATTGGGAAATTTGTATTAATAAAATAATCGCCACCTTTTCTATGCATTTATTTCTCTCTGATATGGTTTTTATTCGCGTTGATAAGACGAATAGATCGGACACGAATAGTTGGAAGAGAGAAAACATATTTTCAAATAGAATGGATACAAAACTTGTTTCTAGTAGATTTTCCAAATTTTCATACGAAGGCTAGAAGTTATCGGTAACCAACTGTAAAATAAACACATGATCTCCACGACAAAGATTGTGTTGTGTAGTAGACATTTTTATTCGCTCTTTGTTCATTAATGTGCATATTAAATAGGTTTAGTCTGCTCAAGCCTTTCAGACATAACTCTTATAGATGTTGATGGGTTATAATTTGTTTTTAGACTGCGTTTGTTGGTAATGGCTTCTGGCATTAAGATTTATCATATTAACAAATCGGACTGTTTTTTTATTTTTCTTCTTCTTCAGAGATCACAACTTTATAAATTGTATTTTTCATGGTTCCGATTTATTTTATGCTGTTACTATTTGCATGCCTAACAATTTGCCGAAATATCGCAACGTATCATGGGTTAGCAAACTTCCTACTCATTGTTCTATGTATGACCACTTAACACACACTCAAGAAATGAGCACTTCACATTGAAATGAGTACATTACATAAATAGTAAGTACACTAGAATCTTGTTAATCTGAACTAATTGGGACTGAAGCTTTTTTCTTTTTTCTCCATTTTCCAAAACGTTTGTTCGGATTATCAGGAATTTTAGGCAACCAAGGTTTGGTTTAACGGGGTTTTACTGAATGGTAAGATTACCATCCAATGGTAGGTTTTGGGAGGAATTAAAGTTATTTTAATGGGGTGGCTATAGTCTGAGAAAATATGAAAAAACCTAAAACTGTCAGGGAATCTTAAAGTATCGGGAAAATAAGGGAATTCTGTTATTGATAAAGTAAAGTTGTAAATTATATTTGGTTCCTGGATATCTAAGGAAGAGAAATGTCCCAATTGTACCTACCTATATTTATTCTTGAGTGCTTTTTAAAAATAATATAACAAGTTGGGTATTTTGATTTTTTAAATATCTTGATTCTGATATTAGCTTGATTGTGTACTAAGGATGGTTTGTCCTCGATGATTTTACACGCTCCTTCCACTCAAATGTGGCAACGTTTCCTTCTAAATTCCACCTTTCTGATCCCTAATACATTAACGTAATTAGTACGCATGCATATAGCCCGGACGTGGTGCTTAAAAAATAATAGTTACATGGTTTATCTATATAACGGATTTGAAACTACATTTATGCCACAGTAACACTATAATTGGAGTATTTTTTAATCACTATTAATTATTTTTTTACATGAACAATACCCACATGAGAAGAGATTATAATCATTAAAGGTTACACCCATCGCAGGAAATTACATCTTTAAAACGAGTGACGTTATTTTGTGCATGTGTGAGTGTGTGAACATAACATTAGTTGACCACAGTTTGTGTGATGTTTGGTGTTACGAGGGTCCTGTGTGAAGTCTGGCATATGTGTTGTGTGTGTTTCTCTAACGGCCCAATCAAAGCGCTCCACTAGACCACTGAAGGTAGGAACTCTATTGTGTCTCGGCTTTATTTAATTAATGAACAGTATTAGGTGTTGTCATTTCCATCCCCCTCCTCCCCCCCCCCATTGTCGTCGGATTGTGGGAGTGGGTTGTGGTCCTGGGACTCCGGATGATCATCGCAAACCTTTCACCAACTAGGGGGAGGGGGGGGTATACTTTTTCTCAGGGTATCGTGAGAAATTTTGTTACATAAGGTTGGCATCATACCCAGGTGTTTTTTCTTTCGCCATTTACTTTGCTTAACTCTACGGCGTCAGCCCGCAATCGAGCCCTAGTGACCGCCGTCTGTTGGCGAAGACATTGCCAACTTTTCCGGATCTATGGTATCTTGTGGTCAGCGCAACGAACCTTCCGACTGTTAATATCAGTTTTATAGGCCGGAGCTGCTACTTTTTAATTCAAGTATCTCATTTTATCCTCACGAGTCTTAAGATGACACCTCGTTCCAGACCCACTGCTTTGCAGAGAATCTAAAGGCGCCGGGGATTAAACCCGGTAGCTTTGGATCTGTAGCCAGGAACTCTGACCACAGACCACAGTTTTGCGTATAGCTAAGAAAAAAATATTGATTTAGTAGTAACGTTGTTTGTGTTTTTAAAATGATTGCTAAACCAATCCGGTGCCTTGGCTGTTAATGTAGGGTGTATGTCTACTGATACAGTAGTACCAGGTTCAATTCTTGAGAGAAGCCGAATACTAGAAACTCCCGATTGTCTGCACTCGGGATATCCGGTTTGCGGATTATCTTTTCACGGTTCTTCAAAATATTACAGTATATTGTAGTTTTCATGTTGTTGTTATTTCAATAAAAGAAATCTCTCAGCAGTAAATGTGCTACTGTGAATGGAACTAAACACGCTTTCGTCACAACCACACGAATAAAACGTCATAAAACGTTAAACCAGAAAATAATACACGAAATCAAAACAATACCAGTTTTATATAAATTATTAACATGTTTTAAATACAATTAATACTTTGACATGAAATAAAAAGTATTTTATTCGATCATCCCCGTTTGTAAACTATCCGTGAAGTATCCGGTACCGACTAAATCGGATAGTCGAGATTTTACTGTACTTTTAGTCATGATTTGTTTTTTGTTTTTATTAACGGGCGAATTTATTTTCTGGGTGTTGGTTGTTGTGTCCGTTCTAGAATAAAGTTAGGAAACTCACTTATACTGAAAGAGTACCAGTAACAGAAATAGAATTACATTTGTTAGTTCTCACAGTCGCCGATCAATCTGTCTGCCTTCCATATTTGAGGAAAGTATTATTATTATTATTATTATTATTATTATTATTATTATTATTATTATTATTATTATTAGCACCGCTACTTACTACCCGTTCAGGTTATACGCACTTACGCTAATGTGTAATGGTAGGGTGATAGTGAGATGAAATGGAGGACCTACAGTTTAACGTGGAATCCGAACCACGGTGGAGGCCTGGCATTCCCCACACTCACAAGATGTATTGTCAGAGGTGAAGGAAGGGTTTGGTAATCAGATAAATCGGTGCTGGGACCGAGGATTGAACCCCGGACCCCCAACATAGAATTCTAACACCTTACCCCTAGACCACCAGGTCACCGACAGTAATTACTATAGTATATATGTACGTATGTATGTATGTGTGTATGTATGTGTATGTATGTTATTTTCTACAAATAAATGATCTCAACAGTTCTTGACTAGATAGTAAAACTTGGTGCTAAAAAATGTTTTCTAATATAACTTCACTTCCCCATCCCCACCTCATTTAAAATGTTTTTAAAAATAACGGTAATAACGTGACATATATTCCAGAACTTTTGAGTTTACCATGCGTAAATAATTAAACTAAACGTATCTACAGGAGAATTTGTTTTTCTACCAAATAAAAAAGTTATTTTTATATTTAAAAAAAACTTAAAACATAGGGATCCCCTTTGAACTGTCGCTAGTAACAATGATGATTGGATTCCTTTTTTTTAAAAGTCACTTATTTTGATAAGAACTGTACTAAAACATTTTTTTTCTGGATAGCCAAATGTTTACAAGCGGAAATATTAATATTGATAGCTTTCAAACCGTGAAATTCTACTTTTGTGGGGTTTTTTTCAACATTAGTTTTTGTTTTTTAATGTTGTAACGTAGGAAAGATCACTGTCAAGGTATTTTTCTGCTTCGTGTCTCTTAAAACAAGAAAAAGAAAGGAGGGTAAAGAATGTTGTTTGTTGTCTCACAGGATGACCGGGCGATTGTTTGTTACGACAACGAGCTCGGTGGACAAACATTTTATTGAATCGTTTAAAATACGTGGCGTCGGTTCGTTAAGCCGTGAACGGGTCCGGTTCGTTAATTGATTGTGCGTGGGGAGGGGAGTGGTATTCTTCCGTGAAATACAATAAGGGTCATTTATATAACGAGAAAAATTAATGATGGGAAAGCTATATCTTAGAGAAGAGATTAAACCGAGGAACGTTGAGAAAATATATATATTGATAGGCTAAAGAATTAATTAAATATGCATGAGTGGTTGATATCAATGATTGAATTATTGTGGATTTCATGTAACTAACAAAACTATCGCAAGGTCTTAGGGATTGATTTTGTCATGATTTGAAGCACTTGACATAACTTTTGGAGGTTTTAAGAATCTTTTTTATACAGGGTGGGGCGGAGACAATTAGACGATCTATGTTGAGGAAAGTGATGGACAACGTGCCGAGGTTTGTCTGACGTCCGGTGGAGCTCACCTCAATGACATTTTCTTCAAAAAGTTTAGGGTGTAGTTTATTTAGCTTACTTTTCAATAAAATGTTAATTTTTAAGTTACTAATCGTCTAATTGTTTCGATCCTTTAATGTATAATTTCCTGGTGTGTGTATGTCTTTCAACAAACCCAGAAGCCCCTAGTTGACTTAGAAAGTTGTAACTATGCACACCTATTGTAGAGACCACGGGACAGAGTCTAACGAAGCCAGATTTTTGGTGGGTTTATTTTTTCTGATTGAATTTTTTTAAAGTCTTTCATGAATTAAATGAACGGTTTCATTGCGAAACTTGAATAAGGCAGACTACGGACCTCGCACGTTGAACAGTGAGAGAAAAACCGCTCAACTCCACGATATTATCCCCCCTTTCCCCCACCATCCCTCTCGCCAGTTTAGAAATCGTTTTCTTTGCTTATACTAAAAAGATAAGTTGAATCCTAACTTCAAGTTCGCCTTTTGCTGACAGACCCATAAACTAGTTTCTATACAATTTGATAAACTTATTTATAGTAATTGAAATTACGTGAAAATGGCTAAACTGATTTTGACAGACACATATTCTAGAGGTTAGGGGTCCAGGATGTAGGCAAAATTAGTATCTCCTAAAGAAAACTATATCTTTTAAGCGAATCTCCAGATTTAATACGTAGTGCGCAGTAGTCCATCTGTCCAATCATTGTTTACATATATCGCCATGGAAACCATGATTTGTGTATGATTGTAGATCGATATAAATACATTCTTATCTTTGGTTAAAAATAATAACTCAATTAGTACATAGCTACAACAAACAGATAGAGAGAGCTGAGAGAGTTCTCGTCGTGGTGTGAAGGGGAAAATATACGTTTTGATTCGCTTCGGTGATCGCTTGGTCAAAGGCGTCACTCTCGCAGTAGATTAGACAGTCGAAGATGGAGATATCGTGGTTCGATCCCAGTCAGATTTACTGACGATGTTCCCTAAATGGCTTCCCTTTTTTCTCCCTCCACGCAAATGCAGGTACACTCACGCTAAATTAAACTTTCCTTATCTCTAGCCTATTAGCGTAATTAGTAAATTAGTACATAGGCGTATAACCCGAACGGGTAGTAAGACGCGATGCTAAAAACTATAAGTTTTGAATGTGCTGGCGGCCGGGGTTCAATCCTCGGTCCCGGCACAGATTTATCTGATTTCCAAACCCTTCCTTCACCTCTGACAAGACATCTTGTGAATGTGGGGAATGCCAGTCCGCCACCGTGGTTCGGATTCCACGTTAAACTGTAGGTCCTCCATTTCATCTCACAATTACCCTACCATTAGACATTAGCGTAAGTGCGTATAACCCGAACGGATAGTAAGACGCGGTGCTAATAATAATAATAATAATAATAATAATAATAATAATATAAGTTTTGAATAAAATAAAACGCCGAACGCTCAAAATCTATTTAAAGTTGAAGTCTTTAACGAGTAAACCTTTAACTAGAAAGTCGAATGAGGCCTTTTTGTATATAATTTTTCACAATAAAAGGTTTTGAATAAATTTGTAACGTGATAACCTGCAGTAATGGCTACAACGATTCACTTGTGTTGATACAAAAGTATGGTATTATCTTTGAAGATATGATAAAATTGATGTTCTCCATCATATTGAAGTATTTATTTTACTCTTCTGAAGATCGTGCCTTGGAGATGGTAAAATAATGTCTGAAGAAGAGAATGGGAGCCCGATTGCTTTCGTCACCCTCCGGTATCGAAACCATTCGACTGTCTCCCCTGCCCGTGTCCGAAGACAATAAGCTTGGCCCGACAATGAGGTAACACAGGGAAACACTTTGTCCTCATTGTTGCCGGTGTTACGCCCCCCACTCTCACCCCTCTTACAGAATGTGAGGATAACCCAACAGGAGGACCCACTGAAGGAACGGGATGGCCCAAGAAGGAAGAAGCTCGCGTCGGTATCTTTTGATTTCTTTGTTAGTTTTTTTTCCACGTTGTACATGATCTTAAGTTTTTACCTCCGGAGGAATAATCCTACTGTCCTTTCTATTACACTTGGCGTTGCCAACACAAGGCTAGAAAGGTGAAGGGAAAAAATAGCGTTCCAGGAACATTTTTGAAAAGGAGAAGAAAACCACGGGGAGGAAAAAAAACTTTTGCCCAAAAACCCCTTTTGTTACTTAAAAAAAAAATACAAAATAAAGAGCAATCCACCATTGAAACATTTTGTTTTCATTTAGGAAATTCTTTTTTAAGATAAACGAAAAAAAAAAGAACGTAAAGTTGAATTCAGTTTATTAGATGCGCTATTGGTTACGGCTTCATTATAGTTTCTTAGGTTTGCCACCACAGCAGTTACCACCACCTCAACAACAAAGTTACTTCATACATAAACTAAAATTAAATATAAAAAGAAAGGATTAGAAGCAAGTGTGTGCGTGAAAGGCTAAAGAAAGACCGTGGGTCCTATTAAAACGCGATTAAAAGTCTGGTATTCTTCTAGGAAGACAATAATACCGCACGCTCCGTCCATTGTTTTCTGTAAAGAGACTGGGTAATAGTCGCCGCGTCCTTTTGGAAGAAAACAACCAGGTTCTTTTTTTTTACACTTATCTTGTTCAGGATAATTTCTAGGACTAGTTTTTTTTAATTTAAAGTCGGCTATATTTGGAAAAGAAATGCTTAAAAAACTCAATAACTTTTTTATTTGCAGTTTTCGATATTTTCTTCTATTAAATTTATCGAATTGTTCGATGCGATTCTATTCCGACAAGCACCGGTGTAGTATGTAGACAAAAAGTTCATATCTTGTTTTGTCTGGTCCTGGATAGGGTGTAATGTGTTATTATTATTATTATTATTATTATTATATTTAGCACCGCGTCTTACTACCCGTTCGGGTTATACGCTTTAAGTACTAATTACGCTAATGGATTAGGAATTGGGAAGGTTGAATTAGAGGAAGTGAACCCGCATTTGCGTGGAGGGAGAGTGGAAAACCATTTAGGAAAAACCACCTCCAGTTCACCCGACCGAGATTCGAACCTCGATCTCCCCGTCCTCAGCAGTCGAGCTCAACACGACAAGCGTGTTAGCCAACTACGCCACTGAGGTGGGTTGTAATGTGTTCTCCCCCTGACTAGGACAGGAACAACATTCAGTCCTCGGCGTTAATTTATCAATATTAAAGGGTAAACCATATTTTCATCAAAGATACATTTTCAGCCATTCCGGGAATCGAACCCGGGGCCCTTAGCTCAATGAGCAGACATGCTACCGACTGGGCTAAGGTGTCAGACTCGCGCATCAAGTCTGATTATAAATCTATTTTCCCTCACAGCTTATTCAAAGGTCAAACGGGGCAAGTTCGCTAGCAATTCTTGTATAAAGTCTTCATAAATCTGCCGTCTTGGCGATCTCATAGTTCTGGCTGCTTTTTGCACCACTTCTTTCTACCTCTCCGAGATATGTTTATTTAATAACACTAATGGAGTATGGATGAGGAAAGTATAGCTTAGACTAAATGTGCCTGCATTTTCACGGAGAAATAATCTGTCACCAGCATAATCATACCAGTCAAATTTGGCGCCTTAATCAGCGTGCCAACACACGTGGGTCGTTTTATAGTTGAGTTAGGGGCTAAGTGTGTTTCCTATGGGCACAATTTGGGCTGAGGTTTTTTTAAAAAATCTATTTCTAGATTTTTCAAAACAGAAGGTCCATTCGCCATAGAAGTGTTGGTAACTTAAATCTAACAGAAGATGTAAGAACGGTTCAAAGAAAAACTTAATTCCAAAACCATTTCTTTGTTGTGAAAGTTTTGACTGCCAAAAATGACAACAAATCAAGTCCGACACCTTAGCTCATTCGGTAGCGTGTCTGTTTTCTGATCCAAGGGTCTCGGGTTTGATTCCTGTCGTGGCCGAAAAATGTTTCATTGGTGAAATGTGGGTTTACCCTTTCACAGTGGTAAATTAACAGCTGAGGAGATGGGTGTTGTATCTGTTCTAGATTTAAGTTAAATAGTCAGTTCAGAAAGTGCACGTTAAATACCTCAAATAAATGGAGAAAAAAACAATATTATTATGGTCTAGTAAATTATATGGTTTGACGAATGGGTACATGAGAGTAGATTTGGTAACTTTTACTTGCCGTCAGTTACCACCACTCTTACCGTAAATGGGGTGTAGCGCGATTTGTGTCATGCATTTGCCAGCTTATCGAGATTTTTTTAAAAAATTATTTCGGAGCCTTCTTGTAAAGATGAATCTCTCCTTAACCCAAACTATATCTTTTGTTCTAGCCACTTTATCACGGTGTGCAGAATACTATTATGTGGTTTTTCCCCGGCAAATTTTTGAGGATTGGGCGACTCTAAAAGCTATTTGGAGTTCTTGGCTGGAAAATATTTGAAAATTATGTCTCTTAAAGCTATTTAGATTAACCTCTTCCGACAATTTTTTTTAAAAATTGGATGCTCTCAGAAGCTATTTTGAATAATTTTTCCTGACAGTTTTGATGATTAGATCCTCTAAAATACATTGAGAGTGGTCTTCTCCCAACAAATTTTTGAAAATTAGATTCCTCTAGAAGTTATTTGACGTTTGATACAAAGCCACTGTTCTTTAGTATGGATAGGCATTTTATTGCTTGTCATACATATTTGGCTGCGTTGTCTGATGGCTGTGATCTTATATAATCACATGTTTATAAGCTGACGACTTCCGCACGTCCATCATAGACTCTGCCTAGCTCAGTGGTAAGAGCATTGGCGTACTTAGCCGAAGGTCCCGGGTTCGATTCCCGTGTCCAGGTGTCATTTTTCAATTTTCAGGATATACATATTTTAATTTGTAGTTGTTTATCTTCTACATTTTTTCTAAACTTGTGAATCTGGCTAAAGGGTTGAGGCTCCTTAGAAGTCCCGGACCCGATATCATGGAACCAACAGTCCACTCCCTCCGTCATGGCGGGCCTGAATGCCGTTATTCTCATGACAGATATTCAACAACTGTTGATATCACCATGTGAAGAAGATTAAACTCTATATTGCTACTGGAGCAATATTTTTTTTAAAGTATTTCTCTAAAAACGGCAAAAACTGTGACCTTTTCTCGCGTCCCCTTCAACCCCATTTTAAGTAATCAGTGTGCGAAGGCTCAGCATTGTACCTTACCGGGAAGTTTGAGAAAAAAAACTCTGGAAAAACAGACACAGCCTGGCTTTTATTGTAAATATACTCGACGGACGTGACCTTGACATGAGTTGTGATGTGAACCACCATCTTGTGTCTTATCTGACGAACCAGCGATCATCTCACTCAACAGATCACACAACGCTCAGTCATAAAAGAGTGTTTCATTTTCTAAATTCACGCACTTTAATAATGCGAAACGGTGCTGGATAACGTTTACACCTTGTAAAAAAGAAACAATATAAAAATTAGAATGGTTTTAAAAGCCAATCTATGTTTTTCAACAATCTTTACGTACTTAATCACTCCCCGCTTCCCCCGATACCTCTTCATACTTTCGTGCCGGTTTAATTGCGTTTTTGTAAATTTATTTTCTTTCAATGCCAAAGAACTTGGTATCTAGTTTTTAAGGCGTCGGTCCGGCATAATTGCCTCGTAATGCCGACCACTTAATTGACTCCGTTTAGGTATTTCCCCTGTAATTAATTTTTGTGAAGTTTTTTTCAGAGTAAGTAAACACTTGCAACGTCTGACGAAGGACAAAAGAGTCGCCATTGTATACCGAGAATGATTATTGTGGTCACTTTTTTTTGTGGTTTCTAAATGTCTGTTAAGAAAGAGCTAATAAATCAGAGCTTTTCTTGTTATTGGAACGGGTTCTTTGATTTGATTTTACCCGACAATTCCTAATAAATAAATCGTGTGTAGCCAAGTCACTGTGTTTGTTTTATTCCTGGTCGGAAACTGATTCGGATTATTATAGAGCCAAAGGGCTTTACCATTTTAAGAGCAATACCGATAGATTTTATTGAAGACAGGAAATCAAACAGACTTTCAGTAAGAATAAACGCTGAACTAAGGGCATGGCGATACTTGTAACCTGGTCGCATTGAGAAAAACACCGTGGCCAGCACGTCAATCAATATTATTCATATGGGATACCCTTAAGTTCCCACCACCCGACACCAAAGGTCGCTGTCGCTAGGCTATAGTATTCGCGTTGTACGGTCACCCTCATAAAACAAGGCATTGCGTGCTCGCGTCCTGATTGACGACCAGGTCGCAAGAATCACCGTAGCCTAAGTCTCGTCTTGTCTAGTTTTTTTCAGAGGATGGAGAGCTCAGAGTTCGAATACCAAACGATCACTGAGGTGTTTTGTTTTACCCAAATATTTTCCCTTTTTCCCCTTCCGAAATCTACCATGCTCATATCCACACCCTCACTGGATAGTTTAACGTACGAAAATACAATTTTGTGCCGTTCTAAAGAAAAATATTGTAAGCTGCCTAGAGCTATAGATGTTTTAAATAAAAGAAAGTTGGATAAAAAGTGAATATTTATTGAGCATAGTGTGAAACATATTTTATATTAAAATTTTACCTTATTATTTGCAATACTGAGCAAAAGATGTATCAAGGTCAAGACAGGGTCGTTTAGAGATGCTTTTAAAAACTTATTTATACCTAAGCTTCTAGAGCTCTCGATTTTAGGGGTTTCCGTTTCCCGTCGATTACCCGTGACCCATTCTAAGACAATAAGACGAGGTTGTAATGGATGTAACATTCCGTTCACACTGACATTTAGCAGTCCTACCTATCTATCTAAAAACTGTGCCATAAAGGACTCAAGCATGGTAGCAGTCTCACTTTGACGGACTACACTACGATCATATCTTATAAGCTACACCAAGGTGGAACCATGCAAGGGAATCTTGATACTTTTTAAGAGTAAATAGATAAACATTTGGGCACTTCTAAGAACTTCCTCTAACATCATTATACCCTGCTGTACTTTACTAGACTAAATACTCACTTATACCGAACGAGCAGTAAGACCATGGATTCCACCAGGTAATCTGTTGTTACATCCATTAACTAAGCATAATCCTCAGCTACGTGATTGTAAGGGGGAGGGGGGGGGGATATGGAGACGATTCCTCCTGGGAAAATAAAGCATCCGTGACAAGCGCAAGAAAATAGGTCTCATAGATGACATAGAGTGCTCCCTTAGAGAAAAAAAAAAAATCTTGTCTCGCACGCCCTACCCGCACAATGTAACTCTATTAACTTGTTGTTAGTGCTCACCGTGCAAGATCTGCATGAAATCTGGACCGCGTAACGGCATCCATTGTCCTTCTTTCAACCCTTTGTCGTGCCCTCTCGCTCTACCCTACTCCGTCTTTTGACTTTTTAACATCCCTTACCTCTCTATACGATTCCGTATGTAAAAGAGCTTCAGCTATTAACATATTTTTCTATTCCCCCTTCCCCCCTTTCTCCCCTTGATAATGTTTTACAAAGAAATATCTTATCGTTTTCATATTAATATTTTTTTTCTCTCTTCTTATTCTTCTACCAGTCATTGGAATGACCGTTGAAAAAGTGTTGGTTTATCTTACTTATTTATTTTGAAGGTTTTCAGTGAAAGTAAGGGGGTGCATATTCGATAACAGTTTTCTTCATCCTGTTGTAATGAAACCTTCTTCTGTATTTTCAATAAATTTGATTGATTCTTAGAGGTTTGGTTTTCTTCGACAAATTGAAAATGTGTTTTAGGTGTCCATACCGTCGCTGGATGATTTATTTAATTCTCTGCTTCGCTAAAATGTTTTCAAGTGGAAAAAACACACACACACTCACTATTTATTGCTTGTGTTCGATTAGATTTTGTGAAAAACTTAGATGAGTTGGATCTCTAAAAACCACGATGAATTATCTTAACGTGCGAGTCCGGGGTTTGAATCTCAGCCGATTGTATTCTTATAAGCTACCCTTACTCATCCTAAACCATGTTAAAAGTATTTGAACAATTTGGTTTAGTGTTGATATAAGGAGTGTTTATTGTGACTAACCAAATGATTTTTTTTTATATGAGGAAAACTTACTTGAGGGTAGTTAGCTGAAAACCTATTTTTAATAATTGTTTTCCAAACTATAAAACTCAATTTATGAAAAACGTGTGTGTAATTTCTGTTGCACGATTTATTTTGTTGTTGTAAAGGGCAGAGGTTAGATTAATTTTCATATATTGTGCTGATCGCAATGTGTCACGAAAGTGCACCCTAATTATCGCGAGGAAAAATCAAATTAATAATTTGTATTTTATGCCTATATGGTTGATTCTTTTTTTTTTTTATCACATACGCACATATATTTGAGGGAATGCAAAGGGTGTAGGAGGTGTAGCGAGATTGAAAAAAAAGTAACTTGCCAACACCAACAACCACGGTGCTAGAGACCAATCAGAGATGAGAAGACCAACTTCTACTTCTTTGAAATTCTCACTCACACTCGTTGTCGTCACTTCAGTGAGTCTTACGGCGTCATTTTGTCAGGTGTGAGAGAGAGAAAGAGGGAAACTATCCGACTTTCAGGAGAAAAGTGTCGGAAGTGCAAATTTCCTCCTCCCTCTTCCTTCGTCTTCTTTTTTCCGTAAATCCCTCC
>CABFVZ010001307.1:184731-214734 GCA_902151445.1 Timema monikensis
CCCCCCCCCCCACCCCTTTCCACCCGCATCTCTTTATTAATTGGCATCATGCAATTCAAAAAGACCCATTCTACGTTCCTATACCAGTTACCTTTCGTTTCCCAAGAATCTAACTCTTAGTGATCAACAGAATTATATGGATGTTTGGTATTTTTAAAGTAACATTTGTTAACTTTCTTATTATGAATAGAGTTATATAAAATAGTTTTGTGTTCACTTTTATGGCTACCAAACTCGTGTAGGCCTAAAGGTTTTGTCAATATTCAACCTAAGCGCAACATCTGATTGGCAATATCTAGTCTACCTAGGCAGCCTCCTTAAAGAACGCCTAACGCGGAATGTTGCACTCTTGTGATTAAAATATAAGGCAAAGAACATAGATCTAGCGTTACTCAAACAAATAAACACATTTTCAACAGGGCCACAACAGGACATTCTATGTATATTAATAATTGGAAGACTGTCTTAGGGGTTTTGAAACTTTAGAATCGCCATTATCATAAGAAATGCAGCAGTGTGAGGAAATACCCCTTCTGTTTTTCTTGTGTTTTACACCCACAACATACTTTAATTAATGTGCACTATTTTTAGTTCGAGGGCTTTAAATCAATTTCCTATTTCTGTACCACATCCTCTTAATGTTAAGTCGTGTGTTTAGAACGCACGTTAAATCAAGGGGCGTGGGTTTGGAGATGGGGGTGAAATGTTCTGATTTAGGGGAACAGTATTTAGCATTTGGCAAATAATTACGTTTCAGAAAAGTCGTTCTAAGTCAGACCGAGAGGGTTCGAGAGGCGCCGGTTCACGTGATCGACGACACACAAGATGGCGGCCGGGCGCATGGATCTGACAAACGAGTAAATAGTATTGTAGTGTCCTCCCTTCTCTGTATTTAATAGTGAACAAACAAAAACTGTGATCAACAGACATAAATGAGTTGTGATTTATTTTATTACTTTAGGAGTGCCGAGCTGTTATCACATATATATTTATTTTTTTATCAGTAAGCTATCTGAGTAACTTTTTTTTTAAACTAAAAAAAAATATATAAGTGAACATAATCATATGTAAATAATTTTCAATTTTGTGTTTTGTAAAAATATATTATTTTTTCTTTATAATCCTTTATTTAATGTAGGTTTATATTTTGTATCATTGTGTTGACTTAGGTAACCACTTTTGTTTGTACAAGTAGTTATTTGTTTATAGTAGCTCAAAACAAGGATAGTTTAGTTATAGGATATAGATTAGAAGACCTCGCATTAACCTTTAATTTGTTTTTTAATTATATATCATTTTGTCAACTTTATCTAAGAAATTAATAGGAAATGTTAATTTTACTTCAATCATTTTTTAAATGTTTAAAATACTTTGTTTTTTATGTGTAAAAAAGGGGGGATCAATAAAATAATTATTCTATTTTATTTATTTATTTTTAATTACTTTATTAAAAGCTATATGTTATATTCTGTTTTAATTTAATATTTACTTTGTTGTAAAGGAATAATAATAAATTTGTATGTGAAACCTTACTTTTTTGATTCTTTTTTTTTATTGTTATTATTTTATGATTTCATTTCCATAATGAGGTATTATTAGAGCAGCTAGGTATACCGTACATTTCCTTCAGAGGCCATTCAATTAGTGTGTCTAGTTGTTGTATGATTACAAGTCTGGTTGACATTGTCCTGGCAGCCATTTTGTGTCTGTCTGTGGCGTGCATAATTTTGTTAGGGGGTTGGTGGGGAACAAGGGGGGGAGGGAATCAAGGAAGGAGGGGGATAGCCCTCCCTAGCTTATTGGCTGCACCACCACACATGGTACATTGTTAATATCTCCCCGCCCTTAGATTATTTATGACATGCAGCTTCTAAAAAAAAAACTTCATACGAGAACAAGGGGAACAGATCGACTCCATCACAGAACCATTTAGAACTTGGCGTCCATAACACTATTTCGAGAATTACTTTTTTAACCCCCCCCCTGCCCCATTTCTTGGTTGTCAAATAAAAGTTTAATAATGTTTTATAGCTATCGATAAAATTTTGATTAATTCTAAAGGGAACTGTAATAGTATATATTTCTACAATAGTACTTTGACTGTGTGTTTCTAATGTACTTTTAAAACTGTTGGACCGACAATCTTACATTATGACAGTGAACCTTATTGTCCGCTTACATTCATTTTACTATTAATATTCATCCATATTTGACATTATAAAAATATAATTATGCGTGTAGAATGAATAGTAGAGACTAATAATTTTCTTTGTTATGTAATCCAAATTCTATAAGTCTACTAAACAGTTAAAGCAATTTTTTTTATTGATCAACCAAATATTATAAAACTTTACTAGTCCTTACAATACACTTTTAACTGTAAAAGCTTTCTGAAAATATTTGTATAATTGACTTTGATAAGTTGTTTTAAATAGAATACCAGCTGTATCGTGGAATTAGTTTAACTACCCGCTTCGGTGGTCGCGTGGTCTAAGGCGTCACTCTCACAATAGAATGGACTGTCGATGACTGGAAGATCGGGGTTCGAATCCCGGTTGGGGGTATTGTGGGAGGTTTTTTCTTAAATTGTTTTACTATTCTTCCACGAAAATTTGGGTACATTTCCTCTAAATTCAACTTTCCTCATCCCTAGCACACACACTAGCATAGTAAGTAAGTTACATACGCGTATAATTTGAACGAGTAGTATTACGTGAGGACAGTAAAAAAAATAGCTTAAATTGTATCTATGATATGTTCTTATCGCTAATTCTACACTCACCAGTCACTGGTCAGGTATTAACAAACATACATTCCCATGTGAGGTGTGTAGGGAAGAGCCTATGCATGATTAGTCAAATGGGACAGAGTAGTTTATAACATACTATCATATGTAAGATGTGAAGAACAGTCTCTATATATGATTGGCCAAATGGGGACAGGGTGGCTTATAACATACTATCATATGTAGGATGTGAAGAACAGTCTCTATATGATTGGCCAAATGGGGACAGAGTGGTTTATAACATACTATCATATGTAAGATGTGAATAACAGTCTCTATATATGATTGGTCAAATGGGGACAGAGTGGTTTATAACATACTATCATATGTAGGATGTGAAGAACAGTTTCTATATATGATTGGCCAAATGGGGACAGGGTGGCTTATAACATACTATCATATGTAGGATGTGAAGAACAGTCTCTATATGATTGGTCAAATGGGGACAGAGTGGTTTATAACATACTATCATATGTAAGATGTGAAGAACAGTCTCTATATATGATTGGCTAAATGGGGACAGAGTGGTTTATAACATACTATCATATGTAAGATGTGAAGAACCGTCTCTATATATGATTGGTCAAATGGGGACAGAGCGGCCGAAAACATATTGCAGGTACAGTTTTATTGAACAAGCTCTGCTTACCTTGGGTGACACGGCACGACACTGGAGACCAAAACCTCTTTAGTCCCCCCAAGAAATAAAACATAATAAGAATCGTTATCAAGCCTTGTTTAAAGAAATTCCTGTGGAAGTAACGAGTTTGTTGTAATCACAATCGAAACCAAGGTTCCAGCCCTCTGGCTCTTTACCTCCCTCCCCCTCCAACCCCCACACCCTCAAACATTCACCCTTGATATAAAAAAAAACAAGGGAGGGATTCTTTTAGATTGCACGTTTAATTTATCTCTTTTTTTTCGCCCCATCCCTCTTCCACCACCCCTACTAGGAGGGATGAAGCATAGTGACACACATGGGTGCCATAGGTTTTCATCCCCACCAACCCCCTAACATAATAATACTAAAAAAACTACCCTCTTTAACGTGAAGCTATATCATACACCCACCCTCTGGGCCACGACCCTAACGCTTTCCATCCCCCACCACCACCCGCCAACTCTTCCAAGGAGGGCAAAGGGGGCGGTAAGGGAAATGGGAGGTTTATGGAAATGTTTGAACATGTAATCCTGATGCGTGCTTCAGCGTAACAGCCCTTTTTACCAGGGATAACAACATACTATCTAGACTGAAAACATCCGTTAAGATAACGGGCCATCAGACATGATCGTGAGTTAAAACAACTTTCTTTCAGGAGATTAAAAAAAACGATGATTTTTTTCCACAGGGTTTTTGCTATCAAGGATACAGGTGTTAGATCAGTTTAAAATGTCTATATCTAAGTTCTTCATTTTATTTATGTATTTTATCAGAAGTAAATTAGATATTTATTTATAAAATAATAAGTTTTCCATTTTTACATCATGCGAAGCTAAAGTAATTTGCTATGTCGAATATTAAAACAGACTAATAATAACTACATTTTACCTAATTCAAGACAATTATTTCTTGTAAATGCGTATAATGTAAAATAGGTTGCTCCCCTTTACCCCTTTTCTAGCCCTGCCAATGCCAATTGTTTAAAGATATACTTATTCCTTAAATAATTGCCGAGTATGATTATTTACTCAATTTAATCATTTCATGATCATAAACAAATTCAAAATTATTATGTCTTTTTTTAAGGCTCTAAAATGACCCAGATAATGACGCAAATACCTACTAATGATGTGACCCCTCCTTCTTATACCCCTCGCATGGGAGAGTTACAATATCTACTTAGGTAAGTATACTTAACGACACGCCGAGGAAAAGGAAAACAGCGTGTCACCAACCTTCTTAACGATTTCCGCTAGTCATTCAAAAAATTGTCGACAGAAAACAAAAAAACAATTTCAGTATCACTGTCACCATTCCACTTTTTTTTTATATACATTTCTATTCACGTTTTGTTTAGTTTCACTGATGCAAGAAATTATATAACTACACTTGGAACAAAATGCATTCATATACGTGACATCGTAGGAAGGACATGTTTGTTTCGAGTTTATTCTCTACGATGATTTTTTGTTTGTTTGTTTCGCTCTAATTGAGTTACAAACCACATTCCAGCCAGTCATCCACGACGCTCTTGGTGTTTTGAACGCTCAACAAGACGCCCTTTCGGATGGAACGAGACGTGGATTTAAAAAAGAACAACTTATGTGTTGGAGACGTCAACGCGCGGTAGGGCCGCGAACTTTTGGAAACTTGACAATGAAACTTCTCTTGATTAGGCAGGGGATAATATTATATAAATTTTATTGAACCGCATCTTACTACTCCTTCGGGATATATGAATTTATAATATGATTTTCATAGGAAGGACAGTTGGAAAACAAAACAAGAATAGATTGCATTTATTTGAGGAGTTTAACACGCACTTTCTAAACCGACAACTTATTATTATTATTATTATTATTATTATTATTATTATTATTAGCACCGCGTCTTACTACCCATTCGGGTTATACGCACTTAAGCTAATGTGTAATGGTAGGGTGATTGTGAGATGAAATGAAGGACCTACAGTTTAACGTGGAATCCGAACCACGGTGGAGGCCTGGCATTCCCGACAACTTAAATCTAGAACAGACACAAAATACACCCCTCAGCCGTCAACTCATCATTGTGAAAGGGGAAACCCACACTTAACTAATGATAACTTTTCGGCCATGCGAGTAATCGAACCCGGGGCCCAAATCTCACTAGACAGATACGCTACCTACTGAGCTAAGTTGTCGTACATTTGAATAAATAAATAAATAAATGGTGGTCACTAGCTTAACGTTTTACGATGATATTGATATTTTATATTTATTGACATCTATCAAAAGTGAAAGCTGAAGAGCACATGACTTGACGTATGAATACGTAAAGATCTAGTAGCTTTTCTATCAATTCTCCTATGAAAATTGTACTGAATAGTGAAAGCCATGTGGTGTCTGTTTATATGTGCAAGAGTTTTTATCAAACATCCCGATAAGTTACAAAAAGCTGAAACTTCGAACACTAATTACTTAAGTGTATGTAGTCACCTCTAAAATTCTTAAAACTGAAATATTTTTTTGCAAGGGGAATTCTGCACACCATGATCACTTGACTAGCATTATCGAATTATTTCACCTATATGAGAACAAACATCAACTTGAGGGAAATAAAATCTCGATAACCTGGCTGAGACATAAGACACAAATATTGTTTACCTCCCGTTTTGAAAAAAATTAAAAATACATAAAATCAACAGGAAACAGACCTCGCGTGAAATACAAAATTGCACTTATGAGAGACAGAGCTAGCCCTCTATGCTAGTGTGTTAAGGATGATGAAGGTTAAATTTGGAGGAAATGTACACGCATTTTCTTATAGAGAGTTGAAAACCTTTGGGGGTAAAGACCACCCATAGTACACCCGACCGGGTTTTGGAACCCCGATCTCCACGTCATCGGCCAGTCCAGCCCATTGCGAGAGTGACGTCTTAAGACCATGCGGCCACCGAACTGGATTGAAGGGATACAATTATTTCTATGTTTTGACATTTAAGAAACCTAATCAGATATGCTAAATAAGTGGTTTTTGTGAGTAGTTTTTTGGTGGTGTTCGAAGGAAACACTTTAAAGACGACGTGAAGACAAAGTGAAGCTTGAGACACCCGAAATAAAGTCGGAAGTCGAAGATAAGATTTCGGTTTTTGTATCATAAAACTACTTTTTTTGTTGTTGGACTTTATTTGACAGAGTAAGATTAACTCTAGGTTTCAATCTTTTTCATTATTCTCAAAAGTACTAAATTTCGCATGAGTTGTCGTTATAACCTTTTTTTAAACAATAAACTCAAAAATTAAACTTTTTTAACTGGCCAGAAACCTGATAATTTTCGCCTAGATTTTGTTGAAAAAGATATTAAAAAAGATCAAACAACTACTTAAATATTCCAGGATTTCTAAACGTTTACAACGCGTCTTAGTGATCTACTATACAGCACCCTTAAATGCATTTAGGTACGAAGAAATGTTTACAAAATTAAAAACACCATTATATTATGCTGACATATTTGAATTTATCCATGCTGGAAGTTGTTGCCTGCAGATATTCAAAGAAAAAAAAATCGAGGTGGTATGTATATATATTTTTTAAATGCCTCGGTTGAGGTCGAGAGTGATAAGAAACGACTGGTTTGAGTCCCATTTGAGATAAATATTAGTTTTTAAATACTTGCAAAATAATGCTAAGTACAATACATTTTTAAATTCATGGTACGAGCTTATAATGGAACCCACTCTCGTTGAATCGCCTTTCATAAGCGATAACTATATTCTAATTTTGTTTGCATAGATGTTGGTATTTTAATGAAATTTAAGATTATTTATTTCTCTCCAGGTTTTACTACTCGTTTAGGTTACATACACATTTAATTACACTAATATACTAAGAATGAGTAGGTGTTCACGCATTTTTGTGAAGCTTAAATTACACCACGACTCTAACATCGACCTCCTGGAACATGAAATACGCTGAGGCCCTAAACCAATCTATGCGGGTAACTTGATAAATTAAATTGCGCACTAACAAATTAACTTCCCCGATAGAAGGGACCGTTCTATTACATCATCGGCCTACATTTAACCGCTTGATGGCAAATGAGGTAAAAGTTGGTTTACTAACAGCACACTACTTTCCATCATTTAAATATAATTAGTTTAGTTTGTATACGTCAAAATAAAATCCCTCCGTAAGTAAATTTTACGATTACCAAATAAGGAGATCATTATAAGTATATATAAGCATGTATCTATATTTCTGAAAGCTCTCTGAAGTTGACGTGATGGTGATTGTTTTATTATTTCTGTTTTACCAACATCTCACAATGCACTGTTGAGTGAAGGAGAGAAGAGACTTGGAAGGCCAGTGAAACGACGAACCTCTAAAAGAAACCAATTAAACGCTCCCCGGGTTCCGCCGCTTATCTTGCACACACTCCTCATACCCCTGACTGATTCGACAACGGGAGACCACCCCCCAACCCTTATCCTTTCAGGATACACCTACCATTTAAACGTTCTTATTTTTAACCAAACAATAATCCTCCTGGAAAACTAGTTTGGCTTTTTCTCTTCTTCTACGATGGATGATAATTCGTTCTTCTTATAAGACTGTGATGGTTTGACAATTGAGTTAACAGACTTTTATAATACATTTTTTTTTGGCCCTTCTCAGTTTTCTATGTTGATGAAGATCCCCTTCTCCCCTCCCTCTTTCACCCCTCTGTGTCATACAGGAGGAATCACTGATATTTTGAGCCCAATAGGAATCTCAACAGAAAACCTACATCAAGGAATCTCAGAGAAACGGTCTTTCGCCCATTCTTGAATGAATCGACCGTGAAAAGTACAAGGAGACTTTGATAGGACTTTTTTTTTTAGCTTACTGAGGGGGTGAGAAGGTATTTTTTTTTCGCCTTGTTTCTCTTTTACTCCCCTAGCATTTCATATATTTTCTCTACCTCCCCCCCCTCTTTAAAATTGTCCTCCCGTTTTTCTGTCGTGTTACCTTTTTAACTCAGGCGAACCGTGGCAAAAAAAGAATCGATTGTGCCATCGGTCTCATTTCTGGGTTCCCGTTCCTTGGTCGTTGTGGAGCATACAAGGTGTGCGACGGTAATATATTGGGTTCATCACAATCCTACCTTTCATTCTTGAGACCCTCCCTTATCCACCCCTCTACCCCTTTTCTAAATTCCGCAGAGACATCGGGAGTTTTACACGAAACAATGGCGACCGCTTTCCACTGTATAACGTGCACTTTTTTTTTATTTATCTATTGCCATTCTTAAAATATAAGCCAGTTACCTGGTGTCCTTTATTAATACGAATACAATCAAAAGTATGATGTGCACGACAAAGATGAAGTATTTCTATCTCTCTCTCTCTCTGAGCAATTCCCGTAAAGGTCTTGTGTAAAATTCAATATGTTCTAGAAATGTGTACTTTTAATTAACCGCTTGTGTAGCGATCCAATCATGGGTTAGAAGATGTTCCGAGACTGGGAAACGTCGCCTGCACCTCTACATTTGATTTTTAAAGACGCCACTGTACAATAAAAGAATGTTTTTTTTTATCTGCGTATCACAAGCTAGAAAGGTTCTGTCAAGAATATAAATTAATTTTTTTGAATTCCCCAGCCCCCCTTTTCCCTCAAGTAATGAATAGTTTCAGAATCAAGCCAACACTACCAAATGTACTTATGAAAAATAGTTTTGATGATCTAAGTGAACTATCCTTAAACGAGATCAGCTTTTTGGTTTATGTACGACTTTTGTTCTAATCTATAAATTATATTCATGTACCTTTCTTAAATTGCGTTGTCTTAAGGTGGGCGTGTAGGGGTCAAGATAAAATGTCAGTGTTTTTGCAGTTTTCAAGGCTTTTATTTTTTTCCAAAATAAAATATTTATCCAGTAGAAACATAGTTTAATTTTCTTCGCGTGGTAATATCACCAGCTGTTGAATATTTGTCATGAGCATAACAGCATTAGATGACAAAACTTGTTTAATTAAGAGAAAAAAAAATTCTTCAAAATTTAAGACACCCTTGACAGATATTCAATAACTGTTGGGGTCGCCATGTAAATAAAATTGAGCTCTTTTTTTCTATTGGCGAATTATTTGATTTTTTTTTACCAAAAAAGGTTTTGCTATAAAAACTGTAAAAATAAATACCTTATCTCGCCTCTACTACACTCTCACCTTAAAGATGTTGATAACCCATATTTTTATTCTCTAGAATCATCGGAATATTGTTCCTTTATTAACAGAAACAATTATTGCACACGCTAGTTCATAATTACAATGTATTAAATAGGGATGTATCAAGCAATTTTTCTTAAATCCAAATTTCACCCCTCAAGTCTTAAAATATATAATACTTGCAGAAGTATCCACGGTAACTGCGTGATGTATTGCGTGGTTACCCTGGGCAACTCTGTGCTTTGCTTCAAATAACCAGAAAAAAAATCACTTCATTGTATTGTTTCGCACCCGGTTTTTAATTAATTTAAAAGATTCTAATCAAAATTGTAAAGTTCCTGTTTCGATGTGCACACGTTCGTGCAAATGGGTTACTAATTTTTAAAAATTCAGACCTCTCTGTGCTGTAGATATCGCGCGATGAGTATGACAGGCAGACAGACAAACTTTTCGTTTTATCAATATAGATATAAAGTATTAGTACAAAAGTAAAAAAAAAAACCCGCATACAATCAAATAACATAAAACGAAACTTGGAAATGTAGAATTGAGAGCGAAACAAATTTCTCGATGGAGTGTTGGCAACAGTGAAAATGTATCTTTTTTGTTTGCCGTATCTGTTAGTTCGTTACAAAGAACAAAGGACACGCTGTGGGGAATTGAGGATTTTTATTCTATTTCACACTTATTTTGTGATTTTTATATTGCTTTCTCAGTTACAGAATGACTATATAGTTTGTTTCGTTGGTTTTATGATTCACAGTCTTAAGTTATTGAGCGTACTACTTCTAGTATAATTTTTTTTACGTAACAAACACAGTGACATCTGTTTCTACACAGTCTTTGTAAACAATCTCTCGTAGAAAGCTAGTCCTGATATGTTTAATTCCCTTACAAGATTGCAAACGATGAATCTCAGCTGAGAAGCCCTTCATTCATTTCAATACGATTCATTGGGACACACGGTAAGAGTATAGGATTACAGTGTCTTTTTGTAGTAAAATAAAATACACTTGGTTAAGAGAGGAAGAATCTGATACGGTAGTAGCCGCTTTCTTTTTTTGAACAATGTGATCTAGATGAAGCTCCTACTTTGGGAATCTTTGAGTTCAACCCACTATCTCATGGATCAACGCAACTGCACCTTAAAAAAAAGGGGGGTGGGGTTTGGGGTAGAGAGGGAAGGTTTGTTCAATCCTGTGGCAAACATTGTCCTGGTCCTTAGTTAAAACAAGCCTAACAGCCCGGAACCACGAGGTAAGATCAGAAAAATATGAACAAGTCTCACCCCATTTCGGATGGCACAGGTTTTTGTATTTCTCTTGTTGTTGTCCCTGTTCGGTTATTATGTGTTTGAGGCATTGGAGGTTTTGACCCCCCTCTTTCCCTTCTCCTTATATATATATTTTTTTTTTCATCCAAAGATATGTCTGACAAAGGAGTTATAATTGAGTTGGATTTGCCGTAACTGTCCTGACGGATTCTGCACGGTTGACACATCCTTTTTTTTTTTTCTTGGGCGAAGTAATACAATGAACAGTTTTAATATTCTTTTTTCAACTGCTTCTACTTGAAACTTCTTCATGATGTAGTGTCAATTACTTTTACCTTTACATTCATCAATAACTTCAGTCTCTCCTGACTTCCATCGCGAGAAGGTGTGAAGATCTTAAGGCGTTCCTCTCATATCTAACACCCCCCCCTCCCCCCTCTATCCCTCACAAGTTAACTCTTGTGCTTAGTCGTGGTAGTTTGTTTTTATTATTTATTTCCGTATGCAGTTTCATACACTGTTAAATTATGTATTGTAGGTGTAAAGGAAAAACGTCGGTTCATTGTACTGAACGCAAGAAGTAAATATCTCTCTTTTATCTTTCGCGTAGCATTAATTTATTTTACTTTTAAAACAAAAATAAATAAAGCGTTTGGGGTTAATCTAAGTACTTATCGAACGTTTTCCTTTATGTGAAAATATAGAAATATTTAGAGCGTTTTTATTTAGCGTTTAATTTAAATTCGCCACCTCTGCAAGTTCACCCAAATGGAATATTTAATTTAGTATTTAGTTTCAAAAAACTTGAAATATATTAACTAAGAATGTCAAAACTATGTACATAATTAATTTTATTATTATTATTAGCACCGCGTCTTACTACCCGTTCGGGTTATACGCACTTACGCTAATGTGTAATGGTAGGGTGATTGCGAGATGAAATGAAGGACCTACAGTTTAACGTGGAATCCGAACCACGGTGGAGGCCTGGCACTCCCCACATTCACAAGATGTCTTGTCAGAGGTGAAGGAAGGGTTTGATAATCAGATAAATCTATGAATTAATTTTAATTTAATATACTATTACTAGGGTTGAACTAAGCATCGAAATGTCGAAGCTCGAATCTCCTTCGCTTAGATTTCGACACTCTCAATAACCTTTATATTTTTTGTAACATTTCGAAGGAAGAAGTCAACTAAAATATCTCACTAAATATGACATATTTCAACCTATAATATTTAAGATAGCTACTAATTTACCACTGACTAGGGAGTAAATGGCAACTTTATTGTACGCGTAGATAAATTCAAATATGTCAGCATAAAATATATATTTTTTATAGAACTTTCTATTTACCTAGAAGCAGTTGATGGATAATTTTAAAGCCTCGCATGTTTCAAGCTTAGCTTCCAGTGGTGTGGTGTGGATTGTTGCCGGGATAAGCAGAGATTTTTGAAAACCTTGTGATATGTTTTACCTCACTCTGTCATCATTTGACAAATTATTTGTAGGCTCTACTCTACATACCTTACATGGAAATGTATGTTACTTACAACTCTTGTCCCCATTTGACCAATCACACACAGGATCTACTCTACACACCTCACATGGAAATGTATGTTACTACCAACTCTTGTACCCATTTGACCAATCACACACAGGATCTACTCTACAAACCTCACATGGAAATGTATGTTACTACCAACTCTTGTACCCATTTGACCAATCACACACAGGATCTACTCTACAAACCTCACATGGAAATGTATGTTACTACCAACTCTTGTACCCATTTGACCAATCACACACAGGATCTACTCTACAAACCTCACATGGAAATGTATGTTACTTCCAACTTTTGTCCCTATTTGACCAATCACACACAGGATCTACTCTACACACCTCACATGGAAATGTATGTTACTTCCAACTTTTGTCCCCATTTGACCAATCACACACAGGATCTACTCTACACACCCCACATGAGAATATATTTCCTTCGACGCCTGACCAATGCTTGTATCCTGATTGCGAGCATACAGTGAGGGGGGTGGAAGGGGTTACTGGCGGCACCCACCGGCCATCGGGGCTTTCCTCTTGACCAATCTTACTCTAGCCTAACCTAACCTGGCCCAACATAACCTAACCTAACCTAGAAATACTCGTGTATGTAATTTAGTTAAATTAAGACTGACGAGGCTGAAAGAACGTACGACTGCTAGTCCCCCGTAGGCCGTCCCTGTTATCAAATTAGGGGTGGAGGGCATAGCAACATGGCGTGTCCGGAATCTGGACTACCCCCCATATATCAAAAAATCGTAATCTCATCTACTCACAATCAGGACTGTTCGGAATCAGACGGACACCCTAACCAATGAGTGTTCTACCTAGTGACGATAATATTTCACAGGTACTGTTAAGACTAAACCTTGGTTATTATAGGAATCCCACTCTCGACCACCAACATTGATTGAAAGTATCATTTGATTGATTTATTATGACCTTCATCTTAAAAATTATAAATAATACTTCCTTATGTGTTTAGCTTCTCTTTACATTATTAACTAAGACTAAAATGTAAATTAAATTGTAATATTTTTATTTCCGCCCTTGTGGCAAGATGAGTTTCCAGTTTTCAAATGACGGGTTTCTTATTCAAATCAGACTCTAGCAACACGCCATTGCTAGCTTCAAAAAACAAGAAGGCAAGAGTTTTCAGCTCGCAATCTAGTTATACCTTAGTCAAAAGTGTGAGCATGGTTTATCAGAAACACCTTCTGGCTAATATTTCTTCTCTTATGATTTGTATGAAACTTCCGCCCCCCCACCCCCCCACCCCCGACGCCCGAGACTCAATCTTCGGTGCTTCCGCCTCCACATCCCCCACACCCCTTGTCTCCACCTCATTTTTTCTCCCCTGCATCACCTATTCATGAAACAATTACTGTTTCATAAACAATGTACGATCCAATTCTTCAATCCCGGCGTTTCATCACAGGCGGGCCTCCCTGCTAACAAGCCTCGTTACTCTGCACAATATTTATCATGTGGAAAAAGAAAAAGGAAAATAAAGAAGTTCCTCTTTACAACGCTATTTTTTTTTTTCACCGAAGCAAACTACGCCATCCATTTTACTTATGAAATAACAAAGAAAAAATAGAACAACATAGGTTTGACTTCATAAACTAATTTAGTTCTTGTCGGTGTCCGGGCTAAAAAGTCACTATGGAAGAGAAACAAAGTATACAGCAGCTAAAATATTCGTCCATCAACCTCATTTTTGTTGTTGTTGTTATTTTGAAGATATTTTTATTTAAGAAACTAGAACCCCGTTATAGGTATTGGCCGGCAAATCTACTGAGAAGAGACCAGTGGGAAGACCTATACACAAATGGGAGGCTAATATTGACAGAGGAGGACTGGATAAAACTAGATCAGGATAGGGATAGGATGTAATGAGGGGGACTGGATAAAACTAGCTCACGATAGTGATAGGATGTAATGAGGTGGATTGGATAGAGCTAGCTCAGGATAGAAATAGGGTGTAGTGAGGTGGACTGGATAGAGCTAGCTCAAGATAGTGATAGGTTGTAATGAGGTGGACTGGATAGAGCTAGCTCAAGATAAGAGATAGGGTGTAGTGAGGTGGACTGGATAGAGCTAGCTCAAGATAGGTATAGGTGACGTACCTTTGTAAGTGTGGCAATGAACATTTGAGTTTATAATGCCATAAAGTAAGTAAGTAATGAGTGGTAGAAAAATAAAGATTACAGTTGGAAAACATAGGCGACATTGCGCGCACAAACAAGAATATGTATTCATTTGTCATTTTAAATAAACCTAAACAAATAAACTGTCCAGACAAAATAAACAAGCACCTTTGACTGTTAAACGAGACACAAGGGCGCTGGTATCTAAGGAAAGCGTCAGTTATAAATGTTGTGTTCTGGACACAATATGCTTAACAACCTCGAGTCAGTTTCATATACGAAGCTGGCCCGTTCCATTCTGTTCTAGGTAGGTGTCGTATTGTGTTTGGGATCGAGGCGCACAAAGTCTGTCTATAAAACTGGCCCCATAATGCATAAGGCAAGATGGCACTATCATAGAGACGTGTAATAACACCGAAATAAAAGCGTTATAATTACGAGGAGGACCTGAAATAAAGATGGCCAAGATCATATGAATGGTCAAGAACAGACAGAGATTGTCAGCAAAAGACAGGAATGGTCAAAAATGGAAATAAAGTATGTAGAGATGATAGAAGCGTATAATACATGAATACATGAGTATCCCGGAAAACACAAATTACCTAGAACACATACTAATGACCCGAAACACACAGGAATGACCTGGAAAACACACGAATGGAGTGGGAAATAAAACAATGACGCTCCGGCATTGGTGAAGACACGTGCAAATCTCTATTGGGTTGCGGTTTTAGTCGATAAAACAATTTAATATTACAATATTTTGTCACGTTTAAGTATATTCTTAAATTAATAAAAATAAAACTCAAGAGTTTGTACATTAATGGTTGCTTGAATGAGACAACGGAGCAATTTCACCTGTTCCGGTAGTTAACTTTAGTTAGCAATAAATGCAATTTTTTTTTTTTTTGCGTATCCTTCATTATAATAGCATTAATTTAATTGGAATGTTGTATGCTAGTAATAATTCATTCTACTATTGTAAACTACTGTATATTAATGATTCAAAAAGAGTTCCAAGTAAACAAAAAATTCGTAGAGCAATGTCGAACGTTAACCTTTAGTTCTCTTAAAAGATTAACAAGTCATTAATCAATTATACTATATTTATTTCATCTGCATCTTCTCTTCCGGCTAAATGCAATGATTTTTTTTTAAATCTTTCGAAAACCATTACCGGAAGGAAACTAAATTTTCCCCTCATAGCAGGAAATAAAAAAGGCACCAGATGAAGACCTAGAAGAAACAAAAAAAAAAAACTCGTACAAAAAAAATGTTTTTAGCGGTCATTAAAATAATGTCTTGCGGGAGGAATTTTCAGTCTCCGGTACTTCCTCCAGCATAACTGCCACGAACCTGATGGATGGGTGGAGAGAATTCTAACTATAGACAAGAGGAAAGGAAGTATTAAGGTGACCACCTCGGTCAGTGAGAAAGTACCAATCGCTATCAGGCCACTCGACTTAAAATTCAATGTACGGTGTAGTTTTCTGGAAAATACTTCTCTATTCTTTCTAATCTTATACTCCCTTTCGTCTTTCATCTACAACACACCTTTGTCATGTAAATAAGCAATAGGGTAAAGAAAATTTTAAAACTTATTACTTCACGGTAAAGAGGAAAGCTCGCTGCTAGTTCTCAAATATCTTGAAATTTTCTGTTGAGAGCGTATCAAAAATTCACTAAATATGTTAGAAGAGGGCTGAATCTAGAGATCCTTTCCATCAAGTCTAGTCTCACAGGTGAGTAAATAAGCTTAAAAAGTAGTTGAAAATTAGCAAATGGCAAATTTTTACACGTTATGTTTCTATTAATAAAACTTAACAATAGGACTGTTAAGGAAAAAAAAGAGCACTTTTGGAATCTTTTGGCTTTTATTTTGTCGTGAACCATATTTTGAAATAACATATCCTATAATTAAATATTACGTTAGACCTGAACGCTTATAGCGGTNCCCCCCCCCCCCCTTAACAGGCAGTTTTCGCGGATCTGACCAGATGGTTATTTAAAATAACTCTCGACGACCGTTGGCCTCAGGGGAACCGCTGAGCGCTCTCTACTAATGACGGGACAAAACGTTTTATCCCTCACAATGATCATAATCTGGTCACAAGGAGAGGTAATCTTCTATTTTATACATCTTCTACAGTATTTATATTATAACTAACGGTGGCTTACTCCTAACCATAATGTTATTCTACCAAGTTGTTAAAAGTTCCTGAGTCCACTCACCCGAGAAGTACATTCTCAATCATCATCATCATCATCATCATCGGCGTACCACTGAGTAATTGGTTTTCTTCCAGCGTGTCCCTACCACCCCTCGTTACCCCTCGCGCGTATGGTTGTTAGCACAATAGAGTCCTGAATAGCTCTTCTTCGTCTGCTAACCATCATTGTTTACTCTCTAATCATTATTTTACTTATTTCCTAAGTTTCAAATTATTATTTTTACTATTACTATTTCACTACCTTCTATTTCGCATAATTACTTGTATGCTTTGTACAGCGTTGCTCTCACAGATGTCGTAGAAGAAGAAAAAAAAAAGCTCGATTCGTGTTTTTAAAGTTAATTTACGTGGCTATTCTGCTAAAGTGCTCACCGCCCCCCCCCCCTCTCCCTCCTCCCTCTAGCTATAGGGCTGTGTTTGTTTTGAAATTAATTTTTCTAATAATTGTTTTGTGTGCAAGTTTCTATTAAAATTAAATTTGTTTTATTTTTAACTTGGCACTGGTAAATACTTTATGATTTGGTCGTGTTAAGGGTCCCGCCTAACTGAAGGTAAATACCCTCACACTGTGATGTATTTATTGTGAAGAATAGCAGTTATTACGCTTCAAAAAAACCCATTATTTATACCAATTGTTTTGGTCTCAAAACTGAAACATTTCTAGTAAAACGTCTTTGACATTTTAAAATTCTACCCTATTGTACATTTTCTTTAAAACTTAAAAGTGTAAGATTTTAAAAATCTCTGGAAACATGTTGATACCTTTAGCTTTTTTTATTTCTTAGATTATAAAATAACAAACCACTTCTTAAATAAATGTAATGTGGTATTTATGAATGACTACCAACCACTCATATAGTAGGGGGTTCCCCTTAATCTAATACCACAGCTACATAAATAATCCATGAAAAGTTTGAAAATACACAGATATTTGCGTTGCCACTATCGGTTAGCTATTATATAGTTCATACTTTTTACGTACAGGTACATTGTAACATGTGGGACCCACTTCAGCGATGGGCAGGAGAAGCTAAAACAATTGGAAAAGTTCACAAAAGAATTTGTCCCATTTGACCTTGTTTCCTAGTCATATTCATGTCTGTACTCTAGTAATGCGGAGATACTTAACTTGACAGTATGCGCTCAAAATGGCCACGTTTTGTCTGTATGCAAGTCTGCATTCGACGTGTCATAGAATGACGCACTATTTTAAAAATACCAACTGTTTGAAATAACCAGGAATAACCAATAGAATATCCTAGTCATCAGGTCAAGAGATATCTAGTATTGTACACAAACAGTTTAGGGGAATCACCTGGCTTTAAATCGCAAACAAGGTCAAATGGGACACATATGTATATGATGCTTTTCTATTGTTTTTGTGTCGCCTGAAGTGGGTACCACATGTTACAGTACACCTGTATATATTCTTGCATAGTGGGATGTATATATATGACCTATATAATATACCACTATACAAGGACCGATATTTATTGGTCTGACTTAGCATAGCCCCCAAACCCCCAGTCAGTTTTCTTTGCAAGTGGATGTAAACTAATGTAATTCCAGAGCTGTTTTTTGATATGTCTTACCGTTTAGCTACAAGAGACCTCCAAATAAAGGTCCACGCTGACCTTAAAGTTGCTCCGTCATTTAGAATTTTTTTGGGGGTTAAATATATTTTTTTAAATTTTTTAGAATTTTCCCATCGGTTCCAGGCTGCCAAATTTAAAGTTTCTAGCTCATCTGTAAGTGGGTAAACATTAATGTCAGTGAGTGAGTCAACCATGTGGATTTATATGATTATAGTTATACTGTTCTTATAGTGTAATAAGGATGTGTGTGTCTATAATATATATAGAAATAGCCTAAATACAGGGTGATTCGAAAATCTATGTGCAAACTTTAATGGGCTATAGGAAACACTAAAACAAACCTTTTTAGTTAATGAATGCATGTCCGTGATGTGCCCCTTAGGTGCAAGAGGGCACTTTTGGTACATAAATAAAAGACAGAAAATGTAAACAAAATTTTTATTTACAGCAGTTTCTCAAAGGAACGGCCGCCAACAGTAATACATGCCTGGAAGCGTTGACGCATTGATCTGTCGTACATTCATTTTCAAGCCATTTGACGCGCCGTCCCCCTAGCATCCTAAAGGTGACGTCTGAGGACATACATTCACTAACGAAAGAGGTTTGTTTTAGTGTTCCATCTCGCCAATGTAAGTTTATACACAGAATTTTGAGTCGTCCTGTATAAAATACAAATGTATATACACCGGTATTTCCATATTGGTATAAATATATACATGAGTAGGGAGTAGGACTAATATTAGACGCAAGGACCGGACCTTGTGGAACACCAATGATCCAGTTTGCGGCCATTAAACAGTCCCCTCCCTCTTATCTCTTACTCTCAAACCCCTGTGGGTGCTAGATGAGACTCCTCCACCCAACATTCCAGAATTCTCCATATGAACCATACGGTCCACAATCGAGCCTCTCACTCACTCACTCACTCACTCACTCTCTCTTTCTTGTAGGCGATGGTCGAAGAGTGAGACGTTAATTGCGTGGAACGGGTCCTCTCGTTAACATGACCAACATGGCGGCTCTCGGGTCACAGAGAGTGATTGACAGGATCCTAAACCTCTGCGTCGAGTGATGTGAACCTAATGTCCGGCTTGTCTGGTCTGATTTGATGATAGAAGTGTAAGACGGAAATTATTAGTATTATTGTGCGTTCTGTCTATCGACAGGTCCGTTGCCTTTGTCTAAAATGATTCCTCCAGTATGTCATATAAGTAGCTTCCTTTTTTAGATCAATTACTCCCTCCCCCTTTGTTGGAGGTCGTCTATCGGTTGCGTTGTTTATCGTCCTGGTCCCCATCTCTCTTCCACTTTGCATTCTTTTGTTGCTCAATAATCCATTTCTCCTCATAATGTGACCAATTCAAATGACCATTCTTCGTAGAATAACCTGCACCATGTTTCTCTTTTCATTTATTCTACTTATATCTCTTATATCTTCTTCGTTAGTCACCTTAAATGTCCAGTTTATCCTCTTTATTCTCCTCTAGCATCACATATTAGTATATTATATTCTCCTTTATCTTCAGGGTTCTTGGTTAAGCTCCATATAAAGCGATACTCCATGTGTAACACATATTTAGTCATCTCCAGGTCCAATTTGTTAGTCGGTAGCATCCTCTTCTTTGTGAAAGCAGCCTTGGTCATCACTATCCAGGTCCAGTTTGTTAGTCAGTAACATCCTCTTCTTTGTGAAAGCAGCCTTGTTCATCACTATCCAGGTCCAATTTGTTAGTCAGTAGCATCCTCTTCTGTTGGAGGAAGAATCCCCTAAATTAGTTCCGTAAAATTTCCACTTATTTTTCTCTGGGAAAAAATTTCCGTTAATACTGGAACGAATGCAATCTTACTATCCCAAGTTTTCAAGTTTACAATTCAGTTTAATTTACCTGTCAACACCAGAAACATAATCAAATGAGCTACGATAAAGCAAGAACGGCGATTCCATTTCTCTTCTCACGTATTGACTCACAACAATTTGGGGTTGAATATGTCACTAAAGTATGCATGTTAACACCATCTCCTTCCCCTTGGATTCAATGTCTTATTATATTTACCGGGAAATGTTACTCTTTATCTGCCAGTATTTGGTTAAGATTCTATTTTCAGTGTATCCTCAATAAGATAATTGAAATAATGTTAAGGTTGGCCAAAGTATTTATTAACAACTGTTTATAAATCAAGTTATTTTGTTACCAGTTGAAAAGCTAGGATTGATAAAAGCAGCTTGAAAAACACTCTGTTCAGGAGGTATAATATGCTAATAATAATTCAAGACCACAGCGGGTCTTTAAATGCAACCATATAATACCTAAACAAGATATTATGTAACCAGGTGCAATAAATGTTTCAACTCCTTTCTGAATTTATTTATTTAAAATTATCCAAATGGAGGTTATAATAACTCTTTTCTTGCACAGATAAAATTATTATTTTTTAAATCATACAAAAAATAACATTAATACTAATAAATGTGACCGCTTTTCCTTTAGTTGAATATGCAAAACAAGTAGATAAGCGGCATTTTACCACTGCACAGCATAATTATCAGCCTCCCCTGTGGATTTTAATTTTCAACTAAATTTTTTTTTCTCTTTTTGACTTATTACTTTCTTTCACGAATTTTTACCCTCCCCCTTCCCCTTCACATAAATAACTACTAGTTAGTTATTCAATAAACACGAACGTATTCTGACGAAGTTATGTAGTATTGTAGAGTCAACAGTTCAAATTGTTGGAGTTGAACGTGGAAGTGTTTAGATGTTTAGTTTTGCAGAGGTGACCAAGAGATTGTCATATACTTAAGAGTCCATGAACACCAAGATGGACTGTACTTCAGTAGTGAAAGACGTGTGCACGATCACATATCTAATTCTTGTTGCAGTCTTGTTATATCTTGTTACATTTCTTTTGACTAATATACCCGAAAAGAAGGCTACTTTCTTCATTCCGTCCAAATCCTTACTGAGAAGTGGTCCGCGCTAAACTAATCTAAAAGTCAAATTCAGTCCACGACGCGTTGAGCTATCTAACCTAAGCTGCCGCATCGTATGTACAAACATGATTATTCAGGATCAATTAATTGCTTTTAAATTATTAAAAACAAGTTTCCTACAAAATAACATTCTTCACACATAAGTATCATTAAAACCGGACTCTTATCAATATCACGCCGGATCCAAACAAGAGACTCCACGACTAGAGAGTCGACCACGACCCATAACAACTACTCCCCGAGAAAACCTTCTCCCATACAACACTATTTGACATCGTAAGGATTCCAACCTGTAAGGTATCAACAACTTACGATGACATGTAGGCTATTCAAGAATTGTTGAGATCATCATATGTAGACAATTAAACTACACGGATCTACTGACGCAATATTATATTTATTTTGGCCAAATATGTTTTTGATTATAATAACAAACTAATAAACTTATAATCTTACTTGAAGTGAAGTAGGATATGTTACTTGTGAACACATAAACAAAAAGCTTGTGAAGTTGTGATTGGTAGAGCCGGTGTGCTCTGAAACAGAGTAGTATATTTGTACCGTAGTATGTTTAAGTCGTTATCTTTCTCTCTATATATATCCCGAGATCCCACACCACTCAGCCCCCTTGCTAGAGCTGAGGTAAACCCCTTCCAATCGAGGCCCGACATGTTCTTGCGGAAAAAACAAGAAGTTGACTCTTCGTGGACAACTGGGATGTCTTCTCTCTTTCTCTGTTTGCCTGACAAGTCTCGAGATAACAAGGGGTTGTGTGCATGCACACAACTAGATGAAGAAACAACCAGCGTCATTGTGTTCTCGGTTGAAGATTCCTTGAAGCCGGATTTATGTTGGACAAAAATATTAGAGTTTTTTTTTTCTATGGTCTTCAAATAGTGTGTTTTATTTTTGACATTCGGTAAAAGAAAGACAGTTAAATTTTCAAATACTTATTCAGTTATTGTTTAAAAAAAATATCTCAATCTCAAATAATACTCCGCTTTCTGGTCCTTAGTTCACGTACACGCCGTTTACACTGCAAGGTAGCAAGCAGTCTTACCTTGACAGATTACACTATGGCCCTATCCTATAAGCTGCACCATAGTGGAACCAAGAAAGGTAGCTCTATTACCTTTACAGTTTACAATATGGCCCTATCCTATAAGCTGCGTCGTAGTATAACCAAGCAAGGTAACCGTCTTAACTTAATGCGCCCTATCTTTTAGGCTACACTATATTGTAATAATGCAAGGTAGGCATGCTGCATAGCTGGTTAGACGAGCAGAACAGTATATTAAAAACTTGATAGAAAAAAATAAGTATTTTTCAGTTACGAAAGTCCCAATAGCTAACTTAATGCATTCATACGCCAACTTATGAGAGGGGAGATAAAAAATAATGGAAGAAGCTTAGAAACCTACGGAAAAATATTTACCAGGGTTGACAAAGACTAACGAACCTGGTGGGAAAATATTTACCAGGGTTGGCAGATACAAGCGAGCCTGGCGAGAAGATATTTACCAGGGTTGGCATACTTTAGTGAACCTGGTGGAAAATATTTACCAGGGTTGGCAGATACAAGCGAGCCTGGCGAGAAGATATTTACCAGGGTTGGCATACTTTAGTGAACCTGGTGGAAAATATTTACCAGGGTTAACAAACATTAGCGAACTTGGTGGAAAGATATTTACTAAGGTTGGTGGACACTAGCGAACCTGGTGGAAATATATTTACTAAGGTTGGCATACACTAGCGAACCTAGTGGAAAGATATTTACCAAGATTGGTGAACACTAACAAACCTGGTGGAAAAATATGTATCAAGGTTGGCAGACACCAGCGAACCTAGTGGAAAAATATTTACCAAGGTTGGTAAACACTAGCTTTCCTGGTGGAAAGATAATTAATTACCAAGGTTGGCAAACACTAGCTATCCTGGTGGAAAGAGATAATTACCAAGGTTGGCAAACACTAGCTATCCTGGTGGAAGGATAATTACCAAGGTTGGCAAACACTATCTATCCTGGTGGAAGGAATAATTACCAAGGTTGGCAAACACTAGCTATCCTGGTAAAGATATGTTTATTAATAACGATCATCAGTCTATCCTAGCCAGGATGACGATTTCTTGAAGTATTCAACGTCGAGGTTGAATCACACTTGGAGACCTCCGGATCCCCAGTGAGTGTGAGGTTGTCGGGTAGAAGAAACGCCCGAGGTGTGTTTCATTCACAAGGATGGTCGGTAGTGAGGGCAGACTCGAGGGAGTCAGGTTCAATGGGAAGGTGTAGGTGAACAGGAGAAGACTGTCGGTGGGTGGAGTCGGCCCAACCCACCACGTCGGCTTCCGATGACCCTTGGGTCAGATCCATACACCCTCCACTGATCCCTCTCGCCCCCACCCTCCCATCACACCCCCTGTCTTGCCCGGAGATGGTTCATTAAAGTCACAGGTGATGATGCTGGGATCGACCCCCACGACAAGTCAACACACTAAACTTGTTTTTTTGCACCGTGTCTTTTATTATCCTTCTGGAATTTAGAGGAAAGTTTACCCCTCATTCGCGCAGAAGGAAGGTAGGAAACCATTTTTTAAACCCTCTTCAATACACCCGGATGATATTTTAAACCTTCACCTTACCCGTCACTCGCAAATCAGATGAGAAGAGCCCTGACAGCTTAGACTGCGTGTCCAGTGATGATTTCCTTCTCGCGCTTCATCCCCTTCCTCCACTCCCCTGCTCACACCCTCGAATTCTCGCTTTCTTTCGTAAACACAGATTCATACGTAATAGCATTGTTTGTTCTCTGTTAAGGGGTAACTCTTGAATATTTTGGTAAAAATCATGAAATTTTGAATTAAATTAAAAATCACACATCTTATGTTTACATTTTAAAATAAGTACCCAAATAAAATCATGACAAAGATTATAATTTGACACTAATCGTGTCTTGCCACACATCCGGGTTATCCAGCTTATTTACACTAATGCGAAGTCTACCCTTAATCTGTTTGTTTAGACAGAGCTGGAAACAATTCAGGTGGAAAATAAATATAATCTCGGTACACCAGGTGTGGGTGGATTCAACCCCTGACTTCATTCCCGCCGCCAATAAACCAGACAATACATAATCTCTGGCTTTTTAGCAAATACCTTTTAGTTTTTTTTCTAATACTATTTTCTTTCACGGATTGTATTCTTTTGAGGCCATTACTCACTTCGGTGGTCGCATGGTCTAAGTCAGCGTCACCCTAGTTATAGACAGGACTGCTGATGACTGGGAGATTGGAGTTCAAATACCGGTCAGGTGTACTAAGCGTGTGATTTCCTAAGTGGTTTCCCCATTCTTTCTCCACGGAAATGCGGGTACATTTCCTCTAAATCCAATTAGTACATCGTATCACCCGACCGGTAGTAAGAAAACACGATGCTATTCTTGTTTACTTCAGCATAAGGCCGTCATTTCGTCCGAGCCTTTATTGAAGCCACAAAAAGCACTAGCTCTCCGCCAAATGCCACCGAGTTATATTTTTAAATTATCTTCTTTAATATTGTAAGTCCCCCACCAAAGGGGCTGCCTAGGTATCTGAGATATTACCAATCAAATGTTGTTGCGCTTAGGTTAAGTACTGACAAAACCTTTAAAATTCCACGAGTTTGGTATTTATTGGAATGAACACAAAACTATTTTATATTTACCCTATGATCATTTAAAAGCTAAATATCCGGGAAATGAAAAGTATCTGGTATATAAGCTTAGAATGGATCTTTGTGAATATAATTATGTCATTTAATAGGCGGTAGGGTGGTAACAACACACATTATATTGTAATCTGTACTTTCCTCCTTCCCTGTTTGTTCTCCCACTGCCGGCACAATCCACTCAGGAGTGTTATAATCCCTCTTGGTTTTTGGCGTTTAGTAATTATTTCTGCTCGGCTATTGAAGCGCCTAGGCAAGAACGGGACAGAATGTGTCGCTGTCATCTTCCTAGGGTCACCCCGATGACTCTTCTAATTATTACCAAGAGGTATCGGTAACGAATGGAGGGAAGATTAGACTTTGAGAGAATGACGTGTCATTGTTTGGTCTTTACAGGCTATTAAAACGTTTTACACACTTCTCTGACATAAAGAACATCTTTCGCTCTTCTTCTTCTTCTTCTTACTCCTCCCCCCTCTCTTTCCTTCCCCTTCTCGGTAAAGAAATAACACGTCAAACTAGCTCAGATTCTTCAACACATCGTTGTTTTTAACGATTTTTTAAATTATTAAGCGCAAGGTAAACCATTTTCTTCTTCAAACAAACTCTTTTAAGGTTGTTCTATATATCCTTATGCATGTTGTCGATTAAATATGGTTTCCTTAATAACTACTTCTCTTGGTAAAACAAGAAAACTTTTTTTTAAAGTTGACTATAACTATCTATCTTTGATATTTATTTCAGAATTATATAAAGTTGATGATTTCGATTTTATTCGAAACATTTTATAATACATTGAACTTATGCAACTTTTTTTTTATTCCTGTAAGTTTACATTTTACAGTGAATGTGAGGAATGCCAGGTCTCCACCGTGGTTCGGATTCCACGTTAAACTGTAGGTCCTCCATTTCATCTCACAATCACCCTACCATTACACATTAGCGTAAGTGCGTATAACCCGAACGGGTAGTAAGACGCGGTGCTAATAATNAATCACCCTACCATTACACATTAGCGTAAGTGCGTATAACCCGAACGGGTAGTAAGACGCGGTGCTAATAATAATAATAATACATTTTACACACAAGGTGTTATCCACTGCTAAGTTACATTTCACTTATCATCTTCTGACTAGAGGTCAGACCGGCTGACCTTTATGAACAACGAGAGATCGCTTAAAACTTGACTCGACAGCAAAAGTTATAGTTAATCTGCCGCTGGAAGAACCTTTTCTTAGAGCTAATATAGTTACGCTTATGTATTTATACGGTAAATTATGTGTTCTGCAGCTCATATTTTTATTTTCTCTGAATGTGGGGAATGCCAGGCCTCCACCGTGGTTCGGATTCCACGTTAAACTGTAGGCCCTCCATTTTATCTCACAATCACCCTACCATTACACAGTGTAAGTGCGTATAACCCGAACGCGGTGCTAAAACTCTAACTCGAGATTATAATGGCTGTCAAAGTTTAGTGACTACCTGAAAAAGTTTTTTTTTAAATGTCGCCTGTCTGTCTCTCGGCCTAAAAACGAAATAATTTTACCGATCGGACTAAAACTTCGTGGCTAAGGTTTTTATAACGTTCCCCTGAGGTAATTTTGGGATTAGATATCTAATCCTAAAAGTAAGGGTAGTTTAATTAAGGGTGAAAAGAGAACAAAATTATTTTCTCAAAATCTGCTCTAATGATTTTGATTAAAATTCGTGTTTAGACATTGTTTAACATTACAAACAAGATGTCGGCTCTAATTTTTTTTGTGAAAATGACTTCGAGGGTACCCGCTTCAGTGGACGAATAGTCTAAGGCGCCACTCTCGTGTTAGACTAGACTGACGATGACAGGGCGATTGGGGTTTGAATCCCGGTCAGATGTACTGAGGGGGGTCTTCCAAATTTATTTTTTACTCCACCTCCACGCAAATGCCCACCTCACTTCTAACTCATTTGCGTAATTATTTAATATTCGTATAACCTGAACAGGTGTTCTAAGATAAAAATAAATGATCGTTATGTGATAATAGAAGTAAAAATCTCGAAAATCCTTTAATTGCTTTTATTCCTAACTATGTAAACGTTGCATACAATTTAATTTGCTTTTGTTTATTCTCAACATTGACAAAACCTTTCAAAACAAATACAAATAGAAATATATACACATCAACATACATTAAATACACTAATCTTTTATTATTTCTAAATAAAAAAATAATAATACATTGACAAGATAACTCGCATAAATTTTTATCAAAATATTGTTTTGTTAAGATAGAACACTGTATTTTGCAGATTTATGTATCTCTGAACGCGCAGAAAAATTAGATCATTGTACAATTTCTCCTCCGGGAACCACCACTACATCGCATGTCCATTACATCGCGTTTTTTGTATAGATACATCGCTTGTCCATTACATCGCGTTTCCCCTTCCTCTCTACACACAGCTAACCCTACTCTGACGTACAACCAATAGGAATGAAGGGCTGTAAGTATACAATTACATCGCATTACTAATACATCGCGTTTTGCAAGGATAGGTTGCCTGACTCATTTTGAAGGTAGGGCTGGTTGAAAGGATAGCGTGCCTGACTCTCACTTTGAAGGTGGGGTTGATTGAGAGAATAGTGTAACTTATTCAAAACTTAAATAAACCTCACCATAACCGAGATTCCTAGGCAACTGGATCTACAACACTTCCTAAAATAAATACACTATATATATATATATATTTTTTTACTTCTCTAGGAAAAAATTTCTAGATAAAAGGGTATATTTTACATTTTTATATTATATTCTTATTTTATTATTTCATCTTTGCTTTTCGTTGCACCACAGCAATTTTAATTTACAAATTCAAGTCTCTTAAGATTTTTTTAAGGACATTAGATTTTTTGCAAGCTAGAAACTCTCCTCGTCCAAGGGGAGTCGATTGACCCTTCATTCCTATTGGTTGTACGTCAGAGTAGGGTTAGCTGTGTTAAGAGAGGAGGGGGAAACTCAGCGTGATGGACCTGCAATGTAATGGTCATCCATGCACCCTCGGTTCTAGAACAGGGGGGAGCCATGTGTCCATGCCCCCCTAGCCACGACGCTCATGAAATAATTATTCCATATTTAGGTGAGTAAAATCTTTCATAGTTTTGGTTTTGTTTTCACATTCATCATTCATGATTATTGTTCCTGACGCAAATTTATGTACATAAAAAATTAATTTTACTTATACCACATCTAAACTTTCATCACTGTGAGTTTTTAGAAATTATTCTTCACTAAAAAAAAATATCCATTGCGTGAGACTGCAATAATTGATCCATACCGACCAAGCGGATACCGTCTTTTGACGAACAGTGCCAACTTTTGCGGCTATAGGGTGTCATATGGTCAGCACACTGAACCAAACGGTCAAACTAAGGGAAGAATACGAAGAAAAAAAAAACTGGTTCGTTAGATTCGAATAGTAATAATATGCAGTAAAATATTAATTTTTTAATCGTGAATTAAGAAAAACATAATTGTGATTTCTAAAAAGTTTTTTTCCAACCAGAATCCCACTTTACGTGTTGTGTTAGGGGGCCTATTAATCTCACAAGCCGCAGAAGAAACAAAAAATGCCCAATACAAGACAAAGCTCTGACAAAGTTTTCTACCCACACAACGCAGATAGCTGTCAATCAAACTAGGGGAAGCAAATATGGTCCAATAGGTCTATCAGATTCACGGGAGCCAGTAAAATATAGCCTACCTCTAATTTCGAAAGCTGCTAGACGTCAGAGTTCAATAGCGTCGAGCAAGGTGGTCCAACGGCGTAAAAAAAAAAAGTAGTTGGGGAAGGTCAGTAAACATCAAGCTACTATAGTTTATCGACTTAAAGTTAATCGGATGTGTGACGATTATTTCAGGGGTATCGATGCCCTTAAGGCGTTAGAATAGTCAAGTAGAACTTCAAAAAATGCCAGAAAGAAAGTGGGCTTATAACGTTCTTGGGTGTAGTTGTCTGGCAGTAGGAGAACAAACAGGGAGTAGGAAAATGAAAAGAATAATACAATAATAATCGCTTTCATACCAGGTAATTTACTTAATGATCAACCGAAATATGTGGATTTTTGGTGTTTTCAGAGTGGAAAATTTATACTTTTAAACTGTTTACAAATATAGGTTATAAATAATGTACAGGTTTATAGAAAGTAGTTTTGTGTTCATTCCAGTAAACATCAAACTGATGTGCTGTTAAACGTTTTGTCGATATTTAGCCTGAGCCAACATCTGATTAGCAAAGGTATTTTGGATAGATAGATAGATAGATAGCCCCTTAAAATACATCCTAGTATTTCTTGGCTAATTTTGTCATCTTAACAGATGAAGACGAGAGTATATGAGAATAAATCAGGTTTGAGGGGTAGAGTTGGAGGGAGGGAAGGGTTATAAAAAAAGTTGTGCACGTAGATATATATATTTGCCTTGTGTGTTCTTGACGGAGATATTTTTATTTGGTTCACCACACATCGTATAAATGTTGTATTATTTATGAGAGGCGAGCAATTTCTTAAGTAGTAAGTGCGAGAGGAGGCGTAGGTAAGAAAGAATGGACCATAAAAATATAGCCATCTGTATGTGTATGTGTGTGCTACGAACCGGTCCATAAATTATAACACGTGGCGTCATCTCGTAATTCACGAGAATGTGCGAGACGAGAGGGAGGAAACGTTTTGGGTCTTAAAGTAGGGGGGGGGGTACGTTCGTCTGGTCGAAAGATTACCGTTTAGTTGGTCTTGTTTATTTTTACTATTTTAATGCTATACTGTAACTGTAATATGTATTCAAAATAACTAGATTGGTTTGATTTTAAAACATATTTTATTTTAGTTTTAA
>CABFVZ010001308.1:5210-36334 GCA_902151445.1 Timema monikensis
CACCCCCTCCCCCCTTTCAGTACACCCAACTGATACACGAAACTCAATCTCCCTGTCAGAGACAGTCTAGTCTATTATAAGAGTGGAGCCTTAGTCCATATGACCACCAAAGCGAGCTATGGTGATGTGTTTTTCTAATCTCTCTCCAGGTGAATGCTGATTAATTATTTATACATTTAACTCAATTTTATCCCTTTGTGTTTAACATAATAAGGACCCCAAGCTTGCTCGGATTAGTGAAAATTTTAATTGAGCAGAAAATATCGAAGGGTCTATGAAGGGACAGAAGATTTTTCACAAATTTTAAATAACAGCCAAATGAGTTTTATAAAATGTACATTAATTTACAAAGAAAAAAATAAATGTGTGTATCTATAACATGTAAATATTTTGCATTTATTATCTAGTAGCAATCCTGCACGGAGTTGTTCGTGACTCACCAGCAATTTGTTAAAAATAGCCTACTTAAAAGGTTAATTAAAAATTATAAAATACGGCTTCCGAGGTGCATTCGTCCACCCATGTTAAAAATGTCAGAGCTCTGTGTGCTGTAGGTTTAGCTGGGCATAGCGCACAAACAAAGGGAGTGAGGAGAGAGGAGTGTGGAGGAGAGGAGGCGATGGGGGAGAGTTTATGTTCCAAACAGACACAGCAAATGGCTGGAAGCTGTTCATGATGAATGACAGTTACATTTTGCAAGTATAAAACAAACGTTAAGCATCCCATGTTCTTGTTACGTCTTTGACAAATGTCCTTTATTCAGATTTAAAAATAATTGGCAATCATAATTAAGCTGGGGGTGAAGGGGATGCGAAAAAACTTAAGAACTTTGGCAGTTTTTTTTTATTAAAACATTTTTTTGGGGGGGCCAAAATAAAATATATCTCCAATAGAAACAGTTTTATTTCCTTCCCATGGTGATATCAACGGTTGTTGAATATCAACCAAGGTGGTTGTAGAATTCAATGACGTTTCCTCTTCATTTAAAAAGTTTGTCATCCAATGCTGCAATGCCCGTGACAGATATTCAAGAAATGTTGAGGTCAACATTAGAAGAAAATTAAACTATTTGTTCTACTGGAGTAATATTTGATTTATTTTGACCAAAAAAGTTTTACTATAAAGAACTGCAAAAATATTGGCCTTAACTCGCGTTCTTTACACTTTCCCCTTACCAGTTTATATTTTATAATTTATATTGTGAAAAACATAAAAATAATACTCTACAACTGCCCCACGGAGCCCGAGATAACTGTGGTGGAGTCCCAAGAGCTCCGTGGAGCAAAGAGTTGAAACATGCTGGTCTAAGGAGTCACTCTCATGGTCAACTGTCTTGCTAATGACGGTGACACCAGGGTTCAAATCCCAGTCAGGTCTATTGAGGGTGGTTTTACACTCTCCCTCCATGCAAATGTGTACACACTTCCTCTAAAATAAACACCTCTCATCTCCAACACATCAGTGTAATTAGTGAATATGCATATAACCCGAATATGGTGCTAAAAGAGTATATATCCGCATTACAAAACACGGAGGAAATTACAGAATATAACTAATTATCTTGTGAACGATGCTAATTTGTTATTTATATTAATTTATTTATATCAATAAATTATTCCTCTTTTATCCAAGGGGAAACCAAACTTGTTATATTTAATAATGTTATGTTCCGTATGACATGTGCATGTCAAGAGGTGTCCGATAACAGTGTGCTCTGCCCCAAGCCGAAGAAGGACCCCCCACACTTACAACTAGCGAATGCCGCACCCGTCTCGCCATATTCACATCATCAAAGGGCACAACTGCTGAGTAGTGACAGATTCTGGGAGACAAAGCAAGGCTGCCACTATTTTCTTCCCAACATCAAATCTCCCAAGTTTTCAAGGCCGTTTCTAGGATAGTGTGGAGGAATTTTAATTTAACTTTCCATAAAATTTACCATAGTTAAGTCCTGTCACTAGAGTTTGGAACAGGACGAGTTGACCTTCATGAGGAGAGTTATGCAACCCTATGTTTCAAGGAGAAAAGGAAGGAGGGGGGGGAGGATAACAGATTCAACCAGGGATGTTAAATTTATCAGTTTGCTATCTATCATGTGAAAAAGTTAGTCATATCAAGTTTGCAGTTTAATGATACAAATTCACAAATCTTTTAGTATTGTGTTTAGTTTATTAAATTTGTAAGACGGTACAGGAAAGGGATAGAAACGTATAAAAGGCACAAACAACAATGAGAAGATCAACACAGTTCACACTTTACATTGCTGCCACTGTACAAAGAGGTGATGGCTGCCTCTTGAGTAATCAATCACCTAACCTAGATTCCACTTTGATGAAACTTATCGGGGGGAATGGGAAATGAAACGTGCACGCAACTTCTTAGAGGAGGATATCAAAACATACAAAAGTGAGGGAAAGGAAATTGGTAAAGAATGATAGAATACTTGGATGGGAGAATGTAAAAGGAATTAATAACATAATAGGTATGGCAAAATACCTCAAAAAGGGAAAAGAAAGTTTCCTTAAAGAGCTTAATTTACTAAGAAATTCCCTTTTATTCCAAGTTTTGTCCTCCGATTAAGTGGCAGCCCTGTAAAGAGTCTTCGATACAGACACAGTTTATGCTGGGTGGGGGAAGGGCATTCAAAAAGAACTAGACCTGTGACAAATCTATCAACATGTACCATACCATGTGAGACATTTATCAACATGTGTCATATCATGTGAGACATTTATCAACATGTGTCATATCATGTGAGACATTTATCAACATGTAACACATCATGTGAGACATTTATCAACATGTAACATATCATGCGAGACATTTATCAACATGTATACTATTATTATTAGTAAGGGCCACACAGTTCATCCTCTCCATCCTATGCCCCTAAGTTGTTTAAATCCCTGCTTTGTGTTAATATCTTAAAGAGCACAAGGTCTTACCTTCTTCATTGGCTGCCCAGGTCATTAGACAGGATAGGTCAGTTATAGGCATACTGTGCATTATTTCCTCAAAGATACATATTATTTACTATTTAATAGGACCCATTTCATTGGTCGGATGTTTAATGGTCCAAATGTCACTCACGCAGCATGACCAAGATGGGGAGATCGAGGTTTGAATCTCGGCGGGGGTGTTTCCAAACTCTCACATCATGCAAGTGTGGGTACATTTCCTCTAAATTCTACCTTACTCATCCCTACAACATAAGTGCAATTAATGTGTATGGATATAAAATGAAGGGTTGCGGTGGAAAAAAACAAACTATTATGTGACTGGACTGGATACAAAACTGAGAACTGAGTTATAGTAATAGTAGCAAGGACTTTATCTAACAGTTACAGTAGCTACTATATCTACTTTCATGTATCCATACGTCAAGTCACGTGGACTGCAGCTGTCACTTTTGATAGATATTATCAAAACATATAAAATACTAACAAATCACTAAACTATTAACAATTAGCTGAAGTACCCCATGTTGCTCTGGGAACTACTTTTCTTTGCTTCTAACAAACAGAAAAAAAGTCTTAATTTTATTTCATTCGACTCAGTTTTTAATCGATTTAAAATATAATAAAAAATTTAAATTTCAAGCTTTGAGATGGTGCACAGGAGCTACTAATTTAAAAATATCAGCCCCTCTGCTTGCGGTAGATATCTCTCAAGAAGGGTAGAAGAGCTATTGGAAAACCCGGACAAGATGATGGACCAGGACAGAAGGACATGGAGACAGGACTGGAGACGCGTGGTTGAGGGAGAAGTTTGGAAATATTGACAGGAATAGAAGAGGATGTTTCAGACGACCCGCAGAGGCAGAAATCGAATGATGATGTATTTGGGAAAGAAAAAAAAGAAAAGAAAAAACTCTCTAGTTATTTTGTCTCCAGCACTGTCTTAACGCCCATTCATGTTAAACAAATACATACTAACTGAATTAATGTGTTAGGGATGAGGAATGTACATTTCAGAAGAAATTCACCCACATTTATGTGAAAGGGGAGCAGAAAACCCATTTAGTAGAAATCCCCCTTTGTACACTTGACCAAGATTTGAACCCGGGTCCTCCCGTTATTGACAATATAGTTATTGTAAGAATAACACCCTAGAGCAGGAGTTGGCAACCTTTTATTAGTGTTGTGCCAAGTAATATTACAAAGTCGCTCAGCATGCTAACCAACCTAAGCTCACCCAAATCGTTTATATTTTAATACTCGTTAACTAGTAGCCTACAAATACTAAAACCAATCTATGTTGATCTTGTAAAATGGAGATGTAACAACATGTTTTTAAATCTAATACATCAAATAGCTGCTGTTTCTTGAATACTTAATATTTTAATATAAATCATATAAATTAGGATGAATACAAACGTTATAAATGTGTTTTGAAAAGTTTAAATTCTGAAACAAAACGATTGATATTGAAACACAAAATACATTTTTACAATTATTACTCAAATCAATGGTTTCAATTAAAAATAAAGGTTTTATATTAGTTCTATTCGAATCACTCAGCGTTCAATTAAAAATCGTTCCGTGTGCCACTTTAGGCACGCATGCCATAGACTATTCGACCACCAAAATGGGTTATACTAATGTTTGTATATTTGTTGATATTTATTTTTAATCAAATTATGTATTAAATTAAGCTCCTCTATTGAAATGTGCCCTTACAATGGACTAGTACCACAAACTAGCACAAAATAAATGCACGTAAAAAAAGGGCACAAAGATCTATGTGCCCTCTTTGTGTAGGAATAGTTTGATTCCCAGTGTTTTCTGTTGGTGAGGTTGATACACCTGTTTTTAGCCAGATTTTACTCACATGGATTGTTGATTTATTCTAGTCTTTTTTTTACATAGATTCACAAAACAACACTTTTGTGCCCTTTTTACATAACACATTGCTGTTTCATATAATTAGTCCAATATATGGAAGTGTTATAAGTTATGACAACATTAATTGCAGCTCATTAGTTTTCTTTACACGGAGACTTAGAAACTTAGATCTAACCAACATTAAAGTTGAGGACCTTAGATTAATAAATAGACACAATACAGGCAGATGATATGCCAACCGTTTGCTAGTATATGTTATATACATTCTTAATGTTGAAATTTATGGTAAATAGTAAGGAAATGCACCAACATTCGCCTGGAGAAAAGAAATAGCAGTTATAATAAAGTCATCAAGTACTCTCTAAGAATTGAACAAAGCGCTTTAAAGTTAACAGCTAAATACTTACCTTTTCTCTTAACATGTTTAGGAGCGAGGTTAGGTTAAGGCAAGGCAAGACAAATAAATTAAAAATGCAACCACATTGGATAGAAAGAGATAAAGACATGAAGCAGAAATAACAAGCTATGGTTTATTTTAATCACCAGCCACAAAGCTTAAGAGTATATTTTATAACAATCCATAACAAGTTCTGGGAAATAGCTATATTGTTATGTTAAACAACCATGCTGAAAGGTCTATATAGTTTTTCAGTTTTAAAATGCAAATTAAAATACATTTTTCTAAAATATCTTTTTAAGGAAAACATCTTATCCCTTTTCGAGGTAGTTAAGTTTTGTTATATCGGGAAGAAGGTGGATAGAAACATATAAAAGGGAACAAACACAGTTCACACTTTACATTGCTCCAACTCGACATAAGAGGTAATGGCCGCCTCTTGAAGAAAATCGATCATTACCGCTCAAACCCCCGACCTAGGTTTCATTCTATCGGAAATCACCAGGAGTGTAAAATGTGCAATGCTACTTCCTAAAAGAAGGAATAAAAAACACAAAACACAAAAGGGAGAAAAAGTTAATCGGTAAAGAATAACAGAACACTTAGATAGGAGCAAATACAAACAAAGGAAATTGATGTTTGATGTAATTATATAACATGATCAACGATTGAGGGGGAGAAATAGCCATCACCGCTTTGTCCAGTGGCAGCAGTGTAAAGTGTGAACTGTATTCTCTTCGTTGTAAGAGCCACATTGTGTTTCTTACCCCTCTTTACTCAATCTTCTTCCATAAATAACTTTTTTTCTTTCTAAAATAGTATTATTTTAAAACTTGTCATGAATAAATTACAGTTTCCTCTGTAGATAAATTACCTAAGGATAATATATTGTAGCTATTAAGATAAAACCCTTAGCAAATACCTTCTTAAGAGTGTCATAAATATGTCCTTGTTAATATCAAGCAGATTAAGCATACAAGACATGACATTCACAGGACAGCACAGACATTTGTTAATAAATTAGCGTAGAGACGTACACCCACGTCCAAAATAGCGTAGAGACGTACACCCACGTCCAAAATAGGTGTAACTCAGCCAAATAATATATAATAAAATTAGGAATTACCTAATGACTATAGGTATTTATGAAAACAGTGTAAATTAATGTGATTTAAGTGATTGAGAAAGATGTAAATCTGACCAAAGAGTTGGGGTAGGTCTTGACCAAACTTCTACCTTCATTTCTTCACACTTATATTTTAACCTCCATCACTGTTTCCAGCCTGTGGACAGTTTTTTATTCAAGTCATATATTTTTCACTACTGGCTTGCTAGACCTGTCGTAGCTTCATTTGATTTACAATCTAACTTAAGACTAGGGAAGGCACAACATCCAGTCCCCGCCAGTTAATTCATCACCGTGAAAGGGGAAACTCATATTTTATCAGTGAAACACTTTCAGACAATGCCAAGAATCGAACCAGGTACCTTCAGCCCAGTAGACAGACATGCTACCAACCGAGCTAAGCTGTTGATCTTCACACTTGCATATTATTTTTTACTCCCACCTCATATATATATATATATATATATTTTTATTTTTTTTAGAATTAAAAAATGATATTTTAAACAAGAATAGTTAAGAATGTGAAAAATGAAGAAAGTAGTAATGATATTTATCAAAGACTAACTCAACTATACTTTCTTTCTATCACTTATGTTACATTATTTTTACACTGTTTCTAGCATATGTGTGTGAAATATAGCAAGTATTTAATATATGTAAGTTTACATATCTAAACTTCATTAATTTTGTTTTATAATATTTTACTGACAATTAATGTTAGGGACTTATGAATTGCTACTGGCCTTCTCAAACTCGAATCCTTGACTTAGGATTCCAGTGAGTAATCTTTCCTGAAAAGTAGTTCCGTGTGACTAGGATGGAGCCTTATCAAGGTTGCCACTATTTTTTTTTAGTATAAAATTCCCTATGTTTTCCCAGTTTTACAAAATACATTCCCATTATTCCACAGACACTTACGAAATTTCACCCAGTCGGACATGAAAACTTCTGGACCCCAAGGAACAAGGGATTTCCTAACAAAAGATAAGACTTAAGAACATCACATTACTTTTTCCAAACCAAGTCTTAACTTAAATTAAATTACGCTTCTTACTTGATTTGGTTCTTTAGAATGTTTTTTAAAATGTTTCATACAAGGCATACCGTTTAAATCCTCTATGTTTTTGTTCCAAAGTCACCCATATTGCAATGGTGTTTTAAATTAATTTTGTGAAATTCTGTGTTTTTCTCTGTTTCTACCAGAAAAAAAGAATTCCCCGATTTTCCCCTGTGTGTGGCAACCCTTGGCCCTTCCTCCACATTTAAATAAAATCCGACAGTGAGATGTTTCAAATTATGAAAGTTAAGACTAAATTAGCCTGTGAATTGGACGTAGGTGTACCCCACCGCTCTGACAAGCACCTGAGTCGTCAGCCCCTAGGACCCAGCCTGGACTCGCTTCCTTTGCTGTATGTAACGCCTCTATGTTGTTCCAGCGGCCGATATTAGCCGCAGCTCCGAGGAACCGCGGCATCTCCCCCATGCTGCGGAGACTTGTGGCGCTGCCTGTTGGGTCGAGCTTCCGGTCTCTCCATTGCTTGGGTGAGGAGGGGAAACGTCCGTCACGGTTTAAACTCCTTCGAAGAATCTGAGGCTCGAGTTCAGAGTCAGTTGGCGACTTTCTAAAGTTGGGTCTTGTGAACGTTGGTTCCACATCCGGGCGACTCAACTGTGAAAATACCTCAGCATCACTGTTGTCGGCCATCGAACCCACTACAAAGACTGCATCCGTTTCTTCGACCGTATAGTCACCATCGATGCTCACATTTGATAAGTGTTCTAGCGTCTGTTCATCGGTAAGGTCCCACTTTTTTCTTGACTTCTGAAAAGTTGGGCTCTTCAAACCAAAGGTATCAAATTTCGGATCACGTTTTGTTTTCGTGATAATTTTCAACTGTTTGCCTCCCATGAAATCTCTGGGAGGGTTTTTGACCGACGAGTTGTATTCCTCATTGTTTGTATCATCCTTGGATTCTTTGTCTCTTGTGTCATCATTATTTTGATTACTCTCAGCGAACTTTATGTCGTTCAGATCCTCTTGTATTCCATAGTCGAGTTCGGAGGTTTGTGAACCCTCTGTTGACTCTACGAGATCTATCGACAGTTTCCTTGGTCGGGGAATGGGTCGAGGAAAAGCGACGACAGAGTCAGCTTGTTGCGGTCTTCTCCTGGGTTTGGGGGTCGGTGGAGCGTCTACGTGTTGAGGTTAGGACACCATGCAAGTTGAGGGGGCATGCAATAAAAAAAAAGACAGAAAGGAAAAAAAAGCACCAAGTTAGTTGCAAAGCTATACAGTAAAAAAAAACACGAGTTTAAAAAAAACTATAAAATATAGTGGCAGCAGTTAAGCCATCTACAATTGTTAACATTCTTTAAAGCACGTTTTATAAAAGTTTCCTATTCTGTATATTAAATAAATAAGTTAACCTTAAATCTATATTTAAGATGCAGTACTATTAGTTTTTTAGTTATCTTTTCAGCCGAAAGAGAAAGAACAAAAGAATCCAGGATTTTTCAGGTTAGAGTAATATAAAAATTGGTCAAGTCTGAGGTATTAATATTTCTTTTACCAGAAACACATCTTCCTGCCCGCTCAGATTACATGTTAATGTGTTTGTCATGAGAAAGGGTGTATTTAAATTAAATTTAGCCAAATTTGTGTGGAGATAAGAGTGGTAAACTTTATATGAAAAACCACCCTCTGTACACCCAGCCGGGATTCGAACCTTGATCTCCCTATCATCGGCAGTCCAGTATATTGCAAGAGTGATGCCTTAGACCATGTGACCACTAAAGAGGGTGTCATAACTGTTATTTATTTTTTATGTGCACCAAATTTTGGGCTGTACTCATATTTATGTACAAAGGGTAAAGAAGGGAAATTTACAATTTGGAAGAAATGAGCCTACATGTGTGTGGAGGGGGAGTGGGAAACCACCCTTAGGACACGTAACCAGGATTCAAATCCACACCTTTCAAACCAAACTGTTTACTTTGCTAAATACTAAAGACACAAGAATTAGTCCTCAGTTCATCAGATGTAGTAAAATGTAGCTAGCTTGAGAACCGCCACTGTATTTAGCACCATTTTAAAGAAACATTTATCCAATTTTATTTTTTAAGTTTTTTGAAAAAATAAAATCAATCTCGAAAGGTAATAATGAAGAATTCTTATATTTTTAATAAGTACATTAAATATTGGGGTATGCAAATATTCAAAAACCTTTACGTCCCTCCAAACATCAACTTCCAACATCGATTTTAAACCAACATTTTGGATTTGACAAATAACAAAAGCTTTTTCAATAAAAATATTTAAAGTTTAAATAAATATTTATGTTCAATTTGTGTCTTTTTGTGTACATCACGAATTAATGTTCACACAACTCTAAGTCTAAAATAATAGTCACAATTTGTGGTTGTGAAAATTGTATTTAATTTCTAGAAATATTAAATCTTGCGACTTTTTTTTATTCCACCCTCCAAAATTAAGCATATGTTTGAATAGCCAAACTTCAATACGACTTTGGTAATACTTCATATTTATTCGCTTCAATTTTGCTTTGAATTAAAAATTAGACTTTACACACCCCTAACAAACAACACGTAATAAATGTTTCTTCTAAATATAGGTTTATACTTTTTTTTTTTTACAAACAATCTCTACTCTATAAATCATGCATGATATTAGTTTCTACACGTCACAAGCAACATGTTTTAAAAGGAGCTACAACTACTGGGTTGTGTTAGAAACAAAATACAGGTAAAAATACTCTTTAAATACTGTCATCTGGGAATGAACACCTGACTCAAGTCTCAAGAATTTCACACACATTAACCGACTAGTTGTTATTTACTAGAGGGCACACTATGATTAACTTGGAACTAGAGTTGGGTCGAATTCACAATTTTACGAATTCGAAACCAAATCTTAGAAAAAGTTATTAACATAAGAGAAAGAATAATAGAATAATAGAAAACACAAATAGTAATTAAATGTTAACATTACAACATTCATACATTCAGTTAAATGTTAAATTACTGGTCTGGGGTCTGGTTGTTAAGGTCATCCTATATTATTATAATTGGTTCTGAACCATCACTAAGCAGTATTATAGCTCTAAAACAGACCCATTAAAGAATCTAAGAATGTGTGTCTTGAATCCTTGAATATTAAATATCCTCAAGGATTCAAAGTCCTATCCCTACTTGGAACCAATATAAACTAGCTTGTTATATTAGTTTAGTAGATTCTAGAAAGTTCGAGGTTCCGTTAAATCCAAGCCAGTCACCAAAATATAACAAATGTTTGTAATGTAGTTGTGTGTTGTGATAAGAGAAGGGTATTGGTTTCTGAGAATTGGTCCCTCTTCACACCCCGTTGGGTGTCTACAAAGAGAACAGTAAGTTACAACTTCAGTAACGTTAACATATTGCCTCCCATGTTGAATGTTTAGTTCACATCCATCACTGTATCAAGCCTGTGGTCAGTTTTTTATCGGCTGGCTAGGCCTGTTGTAACTTAAGACTAGGACAGGCACAACAGCCAGTAACCCACCTCGGTGGCGTAGTTGGCTAGTTTCGTGTTGAGCTTGACTGCCGAGGAAGGGGCGATCGAGGTTTGACTCTCGGCTGGCTGAACTGGGGGTGGTTTTTTTATAAATTTTTTCCACTCTCCCGCCACAAAAATTCTGGTTCGCTTCCTCTAAATTAAACCTTCCCAATTCCTAATTCATTAACATAGTTAGTACTTAAGTGTATAACCCGAATGGCTAGTAAGACGCGGTGCTAAATAAATAAAAGCATTCAATCACCGGCCGTTAATTTATCAATGTGAAAAAATAAACTCATATTTTCAACGACGATAAATTTTCGACCATGCCGGGAATCGAACCCGGGACCCGTAGCTAAGTAGGCAGACACTCTACCACCTGAGCTACGTTGTCAAACTCATGTTGAATGTGTTGGCTTTATTTACAGATTCTGTTCCTATTGTACAATCAATGTGTCATGTTTAGGCATTAGTTTTTAGTATATTCTGATTGTTTTGTTTATTGTGTAGTGACTTTGTTCTAAGTGTTCTCTAAATAAAAACTTCCCTTCTCTGCTAATTTACCCCCATGTTATTTCGTATAGCCCGAGTGTTCAGTAATCTGAGAGAGTCTCGCTCACATATTCTATTAAAGCGAGAATAGTGTAGTTAACATTCCTTTAATCCCCCAAGAGGATTCAAACCAAATCATCTCACAGCACCTTTTGACTAAGGCTGAATTAAACTTTCTGCTCGGTTAATAGAATGAATACATTCCTCTTTTACCAGATGTTAAGAACCATTTCACCCGATAGCGAATGTTATTCTGGCTATTATTGCATGCGTTACTTATACACGGAGCATTATATTTTAGTAAGCCCCTTCCACTTCTTCCTTTCTCCTTTCCCCCCAACATGTACACTAGGTTTAACTCGACTGATAACACTTTCTACCTTGAGTGGTTTGACTACGGCCATATCTATGCCATAGTGTAATCAGTCAAGGTAGAACTTATACCTTTCAAGGTAAACAAAGTGTATATGTCTCCAATAAAATGAAATATTAAAAAGAAACCATTTATGAGCATGATAATTATTTTACAATCAAACTATGACCAAACTTTTTTTATATATAAATTATTATTATTATTATTATTATTATTATTAGCACCGCGTCTTACTACCCATTCGGGTTATACGCACTTACACTAATGTGTAATGGTAGGGTGATAGTGAGATGAAATGAAGGACCTACAGTTTAACATGGGATCCGAACCACGGTGGAGGCCTGGCATTCCCCACATTCACAAGATGTCTTGTCAGAGGTGAAGGAAGGGTTTGGCAATCAGATAAATCTATGCCGGGACCGAGGATTGAACCCCGGCCGCCAGCACAGAAGTCTGACACCTTACCCCAAGACCACCAAGTCACCCTTTTTTTATATAAATATATTCAATTCTTATTAAAATATTCTGAAAGGAAAAAAAAGGCACTACAGACTAGCTAATATGTGTCAGCAACAATTTAAGTATTGTAACACTTAAAAACATACATTACTTGAGATGAAAAGTGATAATAAATATTTTTTTTAAATATAATAAGTGAAAATTGAGTGAAGAAAAGCCCACCTAACGAAAGGGAAAAACCTATGGTTTGCAACCAGATTAGTGCCACGCGCCGATCTGATAGGCTTCCCACATTTGACGCTGGCGAAGTGTATTAGTTCACTGGAACTAAAACATTCCACTCCATTTTAGAAGAGAATAGGCTTACACAGATAAAAATGTTAGAGCTATCTGAAAAATCTCTTTATAAATAATAGTTTGGTGATATTTCTTGTACAACCTTAAAAAACATTAGGAAATGTATTTAGCATTCTTAAAACACAAAACTTAAATAATTTATCTCGTGTTTTGCTTTATAAATATACTCTATCTATATGAAAAATGAACTATATCTCTTAGAGAGAATATTCTATAGATTAGGTGGAAACTGTTGAATAGATTAAACTGCTCCAACTAAACTAAGACGTGATCAATTTTATTTTACACCAATAACAGTCTACTAAAGTGTTTTTGACAGTTTTTGTTTGAATTCAAAATGAGAGTAGGTTAGTGTTTGTTACAAAGGGTTTTTAATCATTCTTTTTTATTGAGGCACTAATACCAGAATAAAAAATATTTTATTTTGGTTTCTATATGTGTGTGACCTACTTTACAGTAGCCCCATGGCTTCTTTGGTGCTGACTGACAGCTCACAGCTGACAGATAACGGCTTTGAAAAGTTACCAGAACAAATTATGTATCCCTATTCCAAACCATGTGATCTGTAAAAAAACATGTGTTTAGCAGCTGTCACTTGTGACTGTCAGAAGTCAGCTGTGAACTGTCAGTCAGCACCAAAGAAGCCATGGGGCTACTCTAGAAGCCAGATGAAAGAAGATTAAGTCACATTCCTATTTCCCTAGGTGGGCTTCATCCACTCAATTTTAACCTAATTAGTTTATATTTTCTAATTTTGTACCAATTTCCATTATTGTATAGTCATCTAGCCATTGGGCCTCATAATTGTAAGATTCCTAAAATAAATGTATGTATAGAGAGGTTATATATAGCTCGTAGGTTCTAGCGGAAATGATGGAACAAGAAATTTCTAAAATTTTGTAATCTTGGTAAACAGTCTTAGCTATTAATTGGGGAGAGTATTTGTTAATAGTTGTTTTTATAAACTATAAACATTCCCCTAAACAAATTGAGCCCTGTTCTCAACGATCTCGTCAAGTTGTTTCAAGAAGTTGTTCCAAGACTCTGAAGACTCCCTGCGGTTAATACTTTGAACCTCTGGAGGGGGTGGGGCCAAAACGCTAACCTTCACGTCCAACGAAGGATCCCCTGCCCTCTTCAGAACCGGTCCTACAGCTGCTGTGGGCTCCTCTAATATCTCGACAGAATGACCTAGTTCGGCTTCTTCCGACAAATCTGTCTCTTCTACTATAATAGCAGGAAAAAGCACGGTTTTGATTGGGGCGCACGACCTGACTGGGGCCTTTTTCTTAGTGCCGACAACACCCACATTTTGCTGCTGCACTGAGCAATGCCTAAATGCAGGGATAGGCCTATTAGTATCTTTACACGTATCAGTGTCTGCCCTCATCTGCGACATTGTGTCGCGTTTCACGATTGAGGAATCTTCAACTCTAAGATGCTCTTTAACAAAACCCTTTCGTAAAGTAGGGTCAGAATCTTTTCCATGTAATGCATGTGTTGGAGAGTCTCTATCGCTCTCTGTCGAAGAAATGCAACTGTCATCATCAGAGTAATTTAAATCTGTCAACGTTACATCAGGCCTTATTTTCTTGCGCACATTCATAACCGTGGTATCCTCAGGGTTCGTGTCTGAATAACCAAAAACCTCTTTTGTCTCGTCATAACCGATTTCCTGGCCCACGTAATTTAAATCTGTCAACTTCTTATCGAGGAGTATTTTCTTGCGCACATTTTTATTGATGGCGCCATTTAAGTTTGTACCTAAATGATAAATACCTGATTTTGTCTCGTCGTTACCCATTTCCTCAACCAGATTTTTTAAAAGATAAGTGTGCGAGTTTGTGATGACACTTCCGGCAAGCTCCGAAGTAAAAGAAGGCTTCTTGATCGGCGTAAGTGGCCGGGAATTCACTCTGTCCGAATGGGCCCACAGGTAGCCGCCAAGAGGTGCGTCATCCTTGTCAAAATCTATCTCGTAGTGTAAAGGTGAGACAGGCCTAGGAGGATATGACGGAGGAAGGGAGGATGGTACTCTGGGAGGGTTGTCCTCTATCGATGGTCTGGCAGATAAATGGCGAGGTGCGGCTACTCTAGGGGTAAATGGTCTCAAGGGTCTTACGTCTAGTCTACAGTTAGAACTACTGGAGCTTGACTTACCTAGCTTGTCTACAGGCAGATTGGTATCAGCATCTCTACGGCTTGGAAGGACACTAGCAAGAGGAGGATTGGGTGTGTCCTCTACTTCAACAATAGGATCCTTTACAGGTGGGGCATTCAGAGTCTTCTGAAGTGGAATATTGTCTCCTTCTTCTTCTTCCTCCTCTTCAACTTCGACAATCTCTTCCTCCATCGATGAAAAGGATTGAAGCGAAGTCTTCGATACGTTCTCTAGAGAGGAAGCGCTACTCCCCTGTTTCGAGAGACTCGTCTTGGTGGGCAGCGTCGCAGACTTGTCGAGGGCCGTGCTCCCCTCCGCCTTCTCCCGGACGTTGCGGTCGAGGGAGGAGGTTTTGAGCCTGTCATCTCTGTGGCCCATCGCCTGACGAGGGGGCGCCACCGGTTCTGACAGAATGTCGGAGGGTTTCATGTCTTGTTTGGTTTCGTTGTTTTTGAAGAGTGGCGGGGGAGGTGGGGCCACTCGTTTTTTCCTCGGAGCTTGCCCTGTGAATGAAACATATTTTTAATTGACAGTGTAGTTGGGACATAGCAAGTGATGTTGAATGATATGAGAGTTTGGCGACCCACCCAATGAGCCCCAAACTACAGTTACCTGCAGAAGCCAGAGCAGTGGTTGAAGCGCTAAGGGCAGTCTTCCTAGCTGGAGCGACACTGCTGGCGACACCGCCTTCATGACCATTCACCGCTAGACTGGAGAGGGACCGTGACAGGGTGTGAGGGTGCTCTACGACGACCGGGTCTTGCCTCACCGAGGTGAGCTTGCTACGGCGAGGTAGCGTGTCCGACGGGCTGTAGCGACAGAGTTGACAGTCAGCGGTACATTCGACAGAAGCTCGGCCACGGAGCTAGCTCAAGTGAAGCGCTTGCCATGAACCGGGAGGTAAGAGTTATTTGAATACCTATCAGGAGCATGAAGTATGGTCTTCCCATCCTCTCTCGAGGTGAATGCCCCTTCCAACTAACTTTATCATGCTCACTCTAATAGAGTGAGTTAGACAGACATCTTTGCTCAGAGAGAAGAAGCCTCTTTTTACTTTATTTGCGATATTTTTCACGCCCTTTCTAAAATTAATGATTTTATCAGCATACAACTTACAAACCAACTTAATTCCATTATAAACATGACACCCAGTTCCCTGGCTACCAGTTCATCACTGTGATAATGATACAGTTTCCAATGATGCCGGGAAATGAACCCAGAACTCATTCATTCAGCAGAGAGACCTGCTACTAAGCTTGGGGATCAGACTAAAGAGAAATCAATATATTACTTAATTTACCATTTATATTTAAATACTATTCAATGTATTCATAAACAATGTAAATTGGCATTTGACAGGCTGTGACAGCCATAGCATATACCTTGTAAATATCTCTTAGTTCAAGCTCAGCCACCTTTATGGACCTCAAAAAACTTTTAAACTTATCAAAGGTTCCGCAAGCACCCATTGTTTCCCTCCCTGTCCAACCTGGTAACACTGCTATGTAACACTTGACTAAAAATTGCCGTGAGATCACACCGTCATAGCGAGTAGCCCCACTAGGGGACACTCGTCTAGGAAGGCCAGACCACGCTCACCCTTGGTATCCCTGCGGACCAGCGTGACTATCCGGACTCTCGCTCAGCACAGACGCCTCGTGATACCCACTGCTGTCCGAACTGTTCCGAGAGTGCGAGATTATCACACCTCCATCCTTCTCCGACCCTTGACCCGGCTTGTTGCTGCCGGAGCTGGGCTGCACCTCCTATAGCAGGCACAGAGGTACAACTCACAACACAATCTAAGAACACACATTGTGGTTATGTGTGTATGAAATGAGTAAGATTAAATTTAGGTTAAATGTGCACATATTTTCGTGGAGAGATCAAGTGGTAAAATCTTTAGGGAAAACCACCTCCAGGTCACCCGACTGGGATTCGTTCTCCCCATCATTTGGTAGTCCAGTCTATAGCGAGAAGACACTGTTAGACATTTCGACCAGTGAAGCGGGCTTACACATATTTCTCTATTGTATATTTACAGTTTTGTGCCATGGTCAAGATCGGTCATGTAACATCCTAAAGACGGTGACGTTATCAATGCCTTCCTTGGCGGAAATTGAGCAAGTTAATAACCTTAAAGGCCATTTCACACCTCACACTGGCAACCGCGACGTCCGTGGAATCCGTTGTTGGACGTTTTGTAGAAATTGCTTCCCAGCTTATCAAATTGAGCAATTCACATCCACAGTGTCCCAGAACGACCAAGGTGTCCGCAGTACGGATGTTTTCAGATCACTCTCCGAGCGATCGGTAGGGCGTCCACGTGGATGTTTTGGACTGAGCATGTGCAGTGGTGTTTTGAAGAGCACGTGGTCACCTACACTACACTATGGCAACTCATGTTTGTAGCCACCAAAAATGTCCACGGACGTTTGGTTGCAGTGTTAATAATTGTCCATAGACATTTATTCCGTCCACGGTTACCATGGATGCCAGTATGAAATGGCCTTAGCACTACTTTTTCTTGTTCTGCTTTCTTTACTTTCAACACCAAGGGGCAGGAAGATAAGAAAAGTTTGCTTTAATTTCCTTAAGGACAACCTTATCTGACAACTAGCAAGATATATCAGATCTACTTTTATGTATCCATCCACCAAATATGATCTGCAAGACCTTATGTTGACCTGCTGTCATGTTTTGTCAGTCAAAACTTTCACAACGAACAGTTTATAATGTATCTCTGTAAGGAAAACCTCTTTTCTCTTTATGAAGTGGTTTGTATTATATTTGAAGGAAGGTCCAGGATGAGTGGACAGAAACATGTTTCTATCCGTCTCTCCTATACATTCTTCCAAATATAATACTACAAACAATTTGTTTTTAGTTCTCTCTCTCTTTCTCTTTCTAAGCGTTTTAACAAAATTTAAACACAAACGTTTGAAAATCATTGTTTGTTTGCGTGTTTCGTTTTTTGGTGGAAACAACATGTATAGTTCACATAAAAATTATTTACAACCGAGAGTTTCTAAAAGATTGACTTTATTCAATTAATACATTTTCTGAATAAAACCAAATAAAGGTGAATATTCGGTTGTATTCATTTGCACGTGTTTATAAAAAAAAATAATATATATTTTGAAAAGTAGTATTTTATATGGCTCTTTCTCTACTTAAAAAATTATACATTTATTCAAGTAATATTTTTTGGCGGCCATTTATAAGGAGATAAAAGTGTGAATATAATGGGTTTTTTAAATGTATTATTTAATTGACTGTAATATCTCATATATTTTGTTCTTTCAAGGAGTTACAAAAAAAGCCAATTATAAAGTAATCATTAGCGAAGTACTATTAGATACTCTTGATAAACATTTTGATCAACAATTTAATTTTATGAAGCAAATAAAGATTTCTAGCAACGTTCATTCAATGTATGTAAGTGGTTCTTTCAGGTGCCCCAAAAAGGTGATTCGCAAGGAAATTGAAGGTTATATTCAAAGAAAATGTACCTGCATTAGTCAGCAGAGGGGATAGGTAAATAGTGATAAATCTTCTGTGGAAAACCACCTTGGCCGATGATTGACCATCCAGTCAGTTTCTCAAGTGATACTTTAGACTGCGAAACCACGGGTATGAGTCTTGCTCTAAAGTTTGTTTATTATATTTTAGGCTTATAAGTTTATTTTTTAAGATTTCATAAATCATTGAAAATAGGAACAAATTCTATAAACTATGGATCTATGTGCTAAATCTATGTTACAGAGCAGGTACATGCTTAGATACATACAATCCAATGTTCAAATGAATGGCCTTATCAGAGAGCTAAAGAAAATCACAAGAACTACTTTCACGTATTCATACTTCAAGTCTTGTGATCTTCAGCTGTCACTTTTGATAGATATTATCAATATTTATAAAATAACACATAATATAGTAAAATATTCTCAATGTTGGCTGCAGACAAATGTGTTTTTTTTCTAAAGGGCTCTTTCTATAAAATTGGACTGTACTGACCTAAGTAAATGTGGATTCCCACGTTCACCGAAAAACTAAAGCAGAACAGAAACCTAGTCAGTTTTTCATTAGCGCGAGCTGTTCTGCTAAAGTTAAACTCATCTTTACTTCGTCCACTCTGTCAGAGATGTTCGGCACAGGAGAACCAATCAAATCTCAAATGAGTGCGCATGTGCACCAAACAATGCATGCTCTCTGTAGCCTGAAGCAAGCAGACAGCTTCGTTGACCGTTGTGAGGAGATTTGAAATAACTCGTTAATATAAAGCTTGTATCTATCTATTGGATTGAGCCACAAGACAGGTTATAATTTGTAAACATACATCAGGAGGATGATATACAATAAATGTTTATACACTAGAAAATAAAATAGGTTGATAATATGATGTTTTAAGTTAGAGCTGCAATGCATCATGGGTCAACATACAGTGTGAATTACTGCGCAGATTCAGCGAACATGTTAATCAAGCTTAAGGATAATGACCTCAAAAGGGGGAAGAAAACACCTGACCTACCTCAAGTTGCTGATCTCCAGTCTTGTTGTTACTATTATTGTTGTTGTTGTTTATGAAGTTGTTGTTAGAGGCGGGAGGTTTGGGGGCCGGCCGCCGCTTCCTCTGTGGTCTCGGGGGCGGCTGAGCCATCATGGGGGGCAGGCCGGGGACGGGAGGGGAGGCAGAGCGGCTGGCGGACTCATCAGAACGGGTGGGGGAGCTACTTCGACCGCCCAGACTGTCGCTGCTGATACTACCCTCTGCGCTCTGCGGAGATACAGGGGCAGGATACTACTAGCATTACACAGGAGATACAGGGCCAGGATACTACCAGCAATACAGTAAGTTTATAGAAGGGTTCAAGAGAATGTTAAAGCAAATATAATTCAAACCTAGCCAAAATTAAGGGAATCAATCACCAATGAATAAATCTTTACACTTTAATAATAATTATTATTACTATTATTATGAATTCCATTTCTTCATTATAGTGCTGGCCAACAGTCGTAAGACCTATAACGGGCCAGCACAGAAAGTACACAATTACCTTACAAATATTAATATTTACACAAGAAAATAAGATAAGCAATAATAGCTAAATAATTTTATATAATGTTAAATAGTTCTGAAAAAAATAGTAATTAATAATGATAAGAATAAAGAACAGCAATAATAAATAACTAAAGAGTGATTAAAAGCCGTAACAATATGCCAAAAATAAAATGGAATCTTGTAAATTTAAATATTATGAGCAGAACCTGATAAATTATTGATATGGGATTTTCTTAAATAACTCTCCGAGTTTAGCTTTTATTTTATGATAAAGGTTGAACTCAACAAATCTAGAATTGGCGCTATGGATACAACGACCTATAGGGCTCATCTTATTAGAGCTATTGAGAAAAAATAGTTTTGGATTATGAGAAAATAATAAACATGTGTCAAACCTCACAATGCTTCCATTCACACAGAGGCAGACATCTTTCCTTCCTCTAGTCACACGGAGGTAGATACCTTGCCTCTCTCCACTCACACGGAGGTAGATACCTTGCCTCTCTCCACTCACACGGAGGTAGATACCTTGCCTCTCTCCACTCACACGGAGGTAGATACCTTGCCTCTCTCCACTCACACGGAGGTAGATACCTTGCCTCTCTCCACTCACACGGAGGTAGATACCTTGCCTCTCTCCACTCACACGGAGGTAGATACCTTGCCTCTCTCCACTCACACGGAGGTAGATACCTTGCCTCTCTCCACTCACACGGAGGTAGATACCTTGCCTCTCTCCACTCACACGGAGGTAGATACCTTGCCTCTCTCCACTCACACGGAGGTAGATACCTTGCCTCTCTCCACTCACACGGAGGTAGATACCTTGCCTCTCTCCACTCACACGGAGGTAGATACCTTGCCTCTCTCCACTCACACGGAGGTAGATACCTTGCCTCTCTCCACTCACACGGAGGTAGATACCTTGCCTCTCTCCACTCACACGGAGGTAGATACCTTGCCTCTCTCCACTCACACGGAGGTAGATACCTTGCCTCTCTCCACTCACACGGAGGTAGATACCTTGCCTCTCTCCACTCACACGGAGGTAGATACCTTGCCTCTCTCCACTCACACGGAGGTAGATACCTTGCCTCTCTCCACTCACACGGAGGTAGACACCTTGCCTCTCTCCACTCACACGGAGGTAGACACCTTGCCTCTCTCCACTCACACGGAGGTAGATGGATGCCACACTCACCGATCTATTGCTGCGCTTGAAGACTGCTCCGAAGAATCGGCTGGTGGAGGAACTGGAGGTGGACCCAGACTTGGCCTGCTGCCGCCTCTTCTCCTCCTCCCTGTGGAGGACCATGATATCTGTGCTGGCTAGACTGAGTGGTCTAGTGGATCGGGCCACCAACACCACCTCCTGGAGCTTGTAGTCCGCTAGGCTGCTTCTGGCGTCCAACACTTGGTCCAAGTTACCTACGAACACGGAGGTACGATATTGCACAGTCTGGACAGTTCTCTGCTCTATTGGTGAGGCCCGGATTTACCAGGGCCAACAAAAACTGTCTCTTTTGGCTCTATATACAGTCAACTCTCGATTCTACGACACCGGGAATAGCGTCCCTCTCGAAGTAAAGACCCTTTTTTGGGGAACTGTGAAAAATGTGGGAAAAAAGTTTGAAAAGTTTAAGGAAATTGGCTGTAAAATGTGTTTGTTGCATTTATTTAGGTCGCTGCGTTGCAATTATCTTTGTGAGCGGTCTATTGCTAGTAACTGGGGTGGGTCAGGTATAAAAATAGACACCACCTCATCAATGTCAGCCAATAGCACTTGACTCTGTCCACCCCCTCCCACAAGCAAGACAATGTTTCCCCGCGCGCGACTGCCGCTACATCACGCACCAGGCTTGCTTTTGCCATTGTTATTTCGATTCTTGATTTGGTTAATATATTGGTTTGATTTTGTGAACAATTTTTGACGACCCATGCTATTGTTTAACATTGTTATTTTGATTTGGTTACGTTTTTGGTTGTATTTTGTGAACGATTTTTGATGACCCACGCTATTTGTTGTCTAAAAAATGCAGTTTTTTCGTATGAAGGTCAGGGGTGGAACAAAATCTGTTAAAATTCCAATAATGACCCCTTCGAAATCACGACCCTTTTCCAGGGAACAGTGAAAGGTCGTAGAATCGAGAGTTTACTGTATTGCACTCACGGTAAGATGTTTTAAAAAAATTCTACCTTCAATATCAGTTTATATTTATTTCTGACAAAATATTACTTACAAATGGTCTGTGAGTAAAATATTTCAAAGTGTAGTTTACAAATCATTAATAAACCACACCCCTTGATCGCAGCAAGTCTAATGGCTACATATGGAATTATATATCTAATTTATAGTGATTACAATGTTTATTTCTTTAAATAATATCTTTAACATTGATCTTTATAACTGTTAATTTTGTTAAGAAAAAATGTCGAAACTTTTAAAAGTAAACGTGCACTTGTTAGTAACTCTCCTTTCTTATCGTGTGTCCTTAAATCGGTGTATAGAGGTGGCCACCGAATTTTATAAATCCTAATTCCAGGGGTCATAACAACACACATCAGAAAAAAAAGTTACCAAATTTTGCAAATGACCTTATTGCAAGTAATCGACCAAAGCATTAAAAAAAAACTTTTTTAACAGAAATCAAAAGTTATTCGCATATAAATAAAACTAGACCAATGTTTTTTTTTTTAAATCCCCCACCTAGAGCGAGAAAGATCCAAATTACGACTACATTTTAGAAAATTTTAATTTTCTTAAGTTTAAATTTAACTACATTTATAAGCTTATTTCTAAAATGTATAATATATTGATTGTATTTAATCAAATGTTTTTTGTTGAAACAATTATTTACTATTTTATCATACTTGGATAAATTCAACTTACAAACCTTGATGAGGTGTAGCCATAATTAAGAATGTTCTGTAATCAAGTGACAAACATCACATAAAAAATGTAGACTTAACTTTTAATACATAGTTATATTAATAAAATATGAATTTATATTTTCAATACTATAGGTTTTTTAGTGTTTTTTTTAGTGTACACATTCCACTTTTTGTTAACTTTTTATATCCTATAAAGATACTTTTAATAATTCGATTGAAAATGTTACTTTCAGTTACTTGATAAAAAGAAAGTTACTTTTAGTTACTCGGACGAAACAAAAACAATACTTTTAGTTACTCGATCAAAAAACAAGGGTCAATTTTAACTGAAAATCGTGGCTTGTTGCGACTTCTGTAACAAAAGATTTTTTTAATCACCTATATATAAATATTCATGACCAAAAATAGCTGAATAAGGAGTTATTAGCTTTCCCCTCAGACAGATATTTCAACTCAAAATTTTAATAAGGTTTTCTGGGGAGTAAATGTTAATTCAAGCTAGTTTTTAGAAAAGTATTTAAAAAATATTTTACCCACACAATGAACTTGACTGACAAAATGCATGACCTGAAAGTTAAAATGTTAATGTTTCATGAATTTAATGATAAAAATCTTATTTGATGACTTGCATGAGTGGTTGAAAGCCTGCTTAGGGCTCTTTCTCTCTCGCAGTCAAGTTTAAACAAGCCCACGTGTCGGACACGAGACTCACCCGGATGCCGCAGCTCATATTTCTCCGGGTCCAAGTTCTTCTCAAGGCACACTTGTGACAAGATGTCCGACAGAGCTATCTTGGAGCTTACACGGGTCACAAACAGCTGATTTCTGGGAAGATGTACCTGCAGCAACAACAAATGTGTCGGTGTGGTACGTACCCCAACAATAAGGTAACAGCCGCTCCAACTTTAATATAATTATAAAAACAAGATTAGAAAATATTCCATCAGACAAGATTGGGACAGTAATGCTGATGTTAACTGGCTGAACGTGATTACCCATTGGTCCGAATGTTTGTTAACTGGCTGAACGTGACTACCCATTGGTCCGAATGTTTGTTAACTGGCTGAACGTGACTACCCATTGGTCCGAATGTTGGTTAACTGGCTGAACGTTACTACCCATTGGTCCGAATGTTTGTTAACTGGCTGAACGTTACTACCCATTGGTCCGAATGTTTGTTCCATGATAACTGTAAATTGCTTGGACCAATTTTAACAAAAATTTTGCAGTGACATTCTTTGAACCTAGGCTGACTGAGATATGTACATGATTTTTGCAGCTACATTCTTTGAACCTAGGCTGACTGAGATATGTACATGATTTTTCACTCTTGTTATTTGTTGCAATATGGCTGCCATTTCAAAGGTTTTTTATTTGATAGCTCATCTCAAGTGATTTTAATTTACCGCTCCGAGTATTCGATCGAGTACCTAGAAAAGGGGATGGGAAACCTTTTGGCATTGGAGGGCCGTATCGCAAGTCACTTCACGGATTCCTTTTAAGTCCTCAAATTTCATGTAAGCATACAGTAAACTCTTACATAATTATAAAGAGGTATTTATTTAGGAACCCATAAACGAGAAAACTTTATGTTTACATTTTTGTCCGCGTTTTGTCTACGGACCAAATTAAATTAGTTGTAAGAGTTCTTCCAACCATAGACGTTTAATGTTAACATTGTTCTTTAAAAATAACAATTTTTTGTACCTTTATCTTAATTAATTAAAATACATGGCTTTGTGACTGTATATTTATTTATAAACAATGAAGATACCCAAATAACGATATTTCCGTAAAGGCTCCACCAAACACCTCAAAACTCAAAAGGCAGCAGGTTCCCCATCTCTAAACTAAGGATTTTTAATCCCCCCCCTCCCCCAATTTTGGCATAATATAATGTGAGACTGGTAATTTGAGCCAAGTGACCAATGTATATAAGTTACTTTGTGGTGCACTTCAATCAAGTATAGTGAACGTAAGGAGGTGTTTCTCAATATATGCTCCCCTTTAGGGGCCCACCAAGACAGGGCTGGAGTGTCTTTATTTACCTAAACCAAAACAAGTATCGCAACATATTGAACACAGAAAGAGACAATCATGTGAATACAGTTTTCTTTCATTGGGCCAGATAGTAAACAGATTTGTAAAAATGTTTTTTGGAAATATACCTCTTTTGCAGATTGGAAAAAAATATTTTGGAAACCAATAACCTGTTATTTCTAATAAATAATGGTTATATTTATTTATGGTTAAAATTAAATTTACTGATAAATATATCTCTACAAAATTTCTCAAATATTTAAATTCTAATGTGATAAGCATTGATAGGTACAATCTACATAAACAAAAGTTTTTTGGGTCAGAGAAATAATTTTTAGTTTTCAAAGGGGCAGTAGAAATATAAAAATTATTAGAATTGCTGAACTGTACGGTACAAAAAAAAAATTGAATAATCAGTCAGTTTTTGCAATTTTGTATTTTTTGTGTGTACCACCTCCAAGCTATCCACTTTTATAATTTAATGAGATATGGACGAGGAATAAAGAAATTAGAGAATCGACTTGATTCCAAAAAATGTCCCGATAAGACTTTGTTAAAATTGATCAACGCTTCACTCAGTCGATAAAGATTATGCGTCGACAAATTATTTTGATAGGTACCTTATGGATGGGAAAATAGCCTCGAGTAACTTTCTTGCTGGAGTTAATAACAAAATAAACCGCACAGCGCTGAAGATGATCCAGTGGATCGAGCTTTCATACTGAGCTGACGGTGAAGAGCACCTCGACACGATGACATGCAGTTCTCCCCCCCTGTCCCTACATGCAAATTAATGCTTCCCATCAGTTGTGTGTTTACAATCTCAGACTGTTTAATGTGTTATTCTGGTATCATGTGCTCGAGTTAATACCAAGTTTAACTGCTCGCTAATACAGATATTTTATAGAGGCGTCGAGACTATATCATAAAAGTTTTTAGTGCTCTTATAAACACTGGTTTAAAGTTGTTGTTTGACGACTTTCTTGAATATGTGAAACACCCTGTTTATCATCATATCTATATCTATACTAGGAATGGGAGATGCAAGTGCACTCTATAATAAAAGATACTCTTGATTTGTAGCACGTGATCACTACAGACTAGGTACTTAACATTAGCTATAAATTCATGATTCTTAATTAATTTGATTGATATTGGAAAGTGGGAATTGATTTTTTTTTCACCCTATACCCTATGCTACACAAGGACAGGAATATCAATATTTTATTGTTAATTTTCCCTGTCATTTTTTTTACAACATAATTAAAAAAAAAGTGCCCGACACCTTAGCTCAGTCGGTAGCGTGTCTGCCTACTGAGCTGTGAGTCCTGGGTTTGAATCCCGGCATGGTCGAAAAAGATATAATTGGTGAAATGTGGGTTTACCCTTTCGCATTGATAAATCAGCGTCCAGGGATGAAGTTATCTGTTTCGTGCTTGCTAGGTAAAAAAGTAGGGGGAGTGGGGGAGCATTTATGTTACTTCTATTCGATATTATCCAACATGAAACTGTAAGATGACCTTATATTTAACTCTGAATGGCCTCAAGTAAATAACGGCATCATCCAATTTTCAGGTAAAGACCCCTCTAAAGAGTTTCTAGAGGCATCCAAATTTCATAAAATTATGTGGGGGAGAGGGGGAAGGGGATATCTTCAAATAGCTTCTAGAAGGCACTATCCAATTAGCCAGGGGTGAATCCTTAAGGCAGCTTGAAGGTCAAGGCATTTTTCAAAAACGCCTTAGTTAATATTTGAAACACCAACCCCAGGTTCAACCGTCACTGGTTCATTATTGGTTTACAATAAATTATTGCTAGAAATTTAATTTTTTTAAATTGGTAGCAAACGTTACTCTTGTTTCGTTTTATACCCTAAAAAACTTGAATACATCACAACATTATTATTTTCAAATATTTAGTATGAAATGATATCTGATAATATTCAATCGGTTGTAATAATTTACCATTATAAGATAAGTTCTCCTCTACTTTGTGAAAATACAATTCCATAATCTCTCTATTTTTTCACCTAAACAGATAAATAGCCTTAAAATATTTTTAATTGATAAATAACATTAATTTAAGATACATTATCAAAAACCGGATTGATCCGTTTTGTAATTCAATAGTTTCCAAATTTTTAAGTTTGTTCTAGAACTAATGTGTGTATTGGTTTCACTCTTATTTAATTAATCTGGATCATTAGAGGCTCAAGAGTTCATTTGCCGCACTTAAAAAAGTACACCACCTATCCCTATCTTGAGCTAATTATATCCAGTCCACCTCATTACACCCTATCCCTATCTTGAGCTAGTTCTATCCAGTCCACCTCATTACACCCTATTCCTATCTTGAGCTAGTTCTATCCAGTCCAGCTCATTACACCCTATCTCTATCTTGAGCTAGTTCTATCCAGTCCACCTCATTACACCCTATCTCTATCTTGAGCTAGTTCTATCCAGTCCACCTCATTACACCCTATCTCTAAGTTGAGCTAGTTCTATCCAGTCCACCTCATTACACTCTATCCCTATCCCAATCCTTGATTGTCTGCCTCTCCAAAGGTATGTTTCAGACAGTCAGTGTATAATACAAAGTAACGCTGAGTCGAGCTGTCAATATAACTCACGAGTTTCAGAAGTATCCGAACCGTCGACAATGCCTAGTGTTATGTGAAGACTGGTTAACCCAACCAGTAACCACCGAACCAAGAGTTCACACTCTCAGATGTCACGCAAGACTGTCTTATCTTCATGAGGAGTACAGCCAGGTATCAGCACAATGGAATGTATCCTCTTATCAGCGCTGATATCGTCACTTGAATTAAATACTTCGTATCTGGGCAATAAAACGTATTCAATTGCGTACACACACTGACAAAACTAGTTTCCGGCTCAAATTCGCCAAAAGAAACTATATTCCGTCCGGGAACTGCGCATATTTACACTAGAGGAGGTAGGGGGAAGAGGGTTGAATTTAGAGTCTCCTCTCTTAATTTAGGAAGAGAAGGGAGACAAAAATACCCTAATTACAACCATACAGGGGCAGAGGGGGTGGGTGATACAAATTCGGCAATATGACGTTCACCTGCAGGCCACACATCTCTACCTTTGACGTCACAGACTTCTGAAGGCACTCACCTGCAGACGGAAGGTTTGTTCGAAGGGCTGTTGGTTGGAAGGTCTGAGGGGGGCCTTCCTGCCCCCGAGACTCGACTTGGCCACCACCTGGATGCTCCACGTGTCTAGGGCCCCAATGGGGGTGCTGGGCTTGTAGGGCAGTACCCCTCGGTCACCCATCGCCTGGATCACGTGACCACCAGGAGGGATCTTATTGGCCGTGGTCACTTGCACCAGGAGGTCCATCATGGGTGTGCTGACAAGGAACTAACAGGTGAGTAACAGGGGGAACTGACCTCCATCATGGGTGTGCTGACAAGGAACTGACAGGTGAGTAACAGGGGGGACTGACAGGTGAGTAACAGGGGGGACTGACCTCCATCATGGGTGTGCTGACAAGGAACTGACAGGTGAGTAACAGGGGGGACTGAGCATCATGGGTGTGCTGACAGGGAACTGACAGGTGAGTAACAGGGGAACTTGGAGGGTTGCGCTGTCTGAAGAATGGTAACGAAGGATATGTATTAGTATTAGTATTATTATTATTACTACATTTAACACCTCGTACTACCACCCCTTTGCGCTACACGCTTGTGTACTAATTATGCTAACCACATAGGGATAATTAAAGTTAAATAAAGATGAAATGCACCTACATTTGCGTGGGGAGATGAGTGTAAAACAATTTAGGGAAAATTACTCTCAGTACATGTGGCCGGGATTCAAACATCGGTCTCCTTGTCCTCGGCAGTCCAATCGCTCCAGAGAGTGACGCCTTAGACCATGCGACCACCGAAGCGGAAACTAGGGTAGTTACACCTAATATCACCTCTGAGGCAACTGCAGGTCTCGGGGAGAAACGCTTTGTCTTCTTTCTTTTGGTCAGCTGTTGCCAAATCTCCTCGCTCTCAGTTATTTCTGACGGTAGTGTGCTGAGGCAAGAAGGAGCTACTTGCAACATCGCCTAACCAGCGTTGCCAAACTTGTGTTATAACTAAGGGAAGATGACTGACGAGAACAAGAGAATGACAACACAGTTTCCCTAATGTTAGCGCTGCCTGCCCCTGTCAGATACTGACCTGCGTTCCACGCTCATCTTGACGGACCGACCGTTGGGTAGGACCACCAGTAGGTCCATGGAGCCAGCGAGCATGTCTGGGGGGGTGTCCTCTGTGACGGGGAGTGGCGGGGTGGGCGACATTCTGCTGCTGGAACAACGACACAAGCAATTATCCACGATTCAACGTAAGTAGGTGCGGTTAAGGAGTGATTATGGTCAGTATTTTTGTACATTTTGATGGACAGAATAAATCGAGTATTTCTCCAGTAAAAACATATAGTTTAGTTTTCTTCACATGGTGATATCAACAGTTGTTGAATATCTGTCAAGAATGTCCTAGAATCTAGTGATCATTTTTCAATTTATCTTCATTTAAAAAGTTAGTCATTGATGCCGCTATGCTCATGACAGACATTCAACAACTGTTGATATCACCGTGCGAAGAAAATTTAACTCTTAGGTTTATACTGGGATATTTTATTTATTTTGGTCAAAATAATGTTTTGATAACAAAATTGCCAAAACTCTGTAAGAGACGCGAAAAAAAGGCCAATCTCACATTAATTAGGAAGCTATTGAGGGTAATAATAACCTACCCACAAGGACAGAACAGACAGTTGGAGCGAATCCAGCACCAGAGACGGAACATCCTTCATTACACTTTTAACTGGACTTTCCTGACAACACGTGTTTATTATATACTCCATCGGCTGTCCTAGCAACACATGTTGACATACTCCATCAACACGTGTCGACACACATCACCTGCTGTCCTATCAACACGTGTCAACACAATCCACCTGCTGCCTTATCAACACGTGTTAACACACATCACCTGCTGTCCTATCAACACGTGTCAACACACATCACCTGCTGTCCTATCAACACGTGTCAACACAATCCACCTGCTGTCCTATTAACGCGTGTCGACACACACACCACCTGCTGTCCTACCAACACAATCCACCTGCTGTCCTACCAACACAATCCACCTGCTGTCCTATTAACGCGTGTCAACACACATCACCTGCTGTTCTATCAACACGTGTCAACACACATCACCTGCTGTTCTATCAACACGTGTCAACACACATCACCTGTTGTCCTATCAACACGTGTCAACACAATCCACCTGTTGTCCTATCAACACGTGTCAACACAATCCACCTGCTGTCCTATCAACACGTGTCAACACACATCACCTGCTGTCCTATCAACACGTGTCAACACACATCACCTGCTGTCCTATCAACACGTGCCAACACACATCACCTGCTGTCCTATCAACACGTGCCAACACACATCACCTGCTGTCCTATCAACACATGCCAACACACATCACCTGCTGTTCTATCAACACGTGTCAACACAATCCACCTGCTGTCCTATCAACACGTGTCAACACAATCCACCTGCTGTCCTATTAACGCGTGTCAACACACACCACCTGCTGTCCTATCAACACGTGTCAACACACATAATCTGCTGTTCTATCAACACGTGTCAACACACACCACCTGCTGTCCTATTAACGCGTGTCAACACACACCACCTGCTGTCCTATTAACGCGTGTCAACACACACCACCTGCTGTCCTATCAACACGTGTCAACACACATCACCTGCTGTTCTATCAACACGTGCCAACACACACCACCTGCTGTCCTATTAACACGTGCCAACACACACCACCTGCTGTCCTATCAACACGTGCCAACACACATCACCTGCTGTCCTATCAACACATGCCAACACACATCACCTGCTGTTCTATCAACACGTGTCAATACAATCCACCTGCTGTCCTATCAACACGTGTCAACACAATCCACCTGCTGTCCTATTAACGCGTGTCAACACACACCACCTGCTGTCCTATCAACACGTGTCAACACACATAATCTGCTGTTCTATCAACACGTGTCAACACACACCACCTGCTGTCCTATTAACGCGTGTCAACACACACCACCTGCTGTCCTATTAACGCGTGTCAACACACACCACCTGCTGTCCTATCAACACGTGTCAACACACATCACCTGCTGTTCTATCAACACGTGCCAACACACACCACCTGCTGTCCTATTAACACGTGCCAACACACACCACCTGCTGTCCTATCAACAC
>CABFVZ010001308.1:42852-79544 GCA_902151445.1 Timema monikensis
GGGGGGGTTCTTCTCTGTTCCCTCATGTTGTTGGAGGTCCGTTGTGGAGGAAGGTCTTATTTCGTAGCAGAACCCTACTGTACAGGAGTATTTTGCTAGGATAAAGGGACTTCCAGGAGGGCAGTAGGAAGTCTGTTTACAATGGTCAACAAAATTCTTCTAAAATATATATTTTATTTAATCATGTTAAAAGAAGCTTTGGTAGGCCCCGCTTCGACTAAAAGAGAATGTTTTAAGTTTTAAATTGTATGTCTATATCTATGCTAAACTTGTTGGATTCAAAGTATAATCTACCTTTTACATATCTAAAATAAATAATTAATAATACTTCAAATTATTAGAATATAAATATGATACACATTTAAAAAATCGATCTTATTACAATTGTTTGTATATAAAATAGATTGTCGATTTTATTGGACTAGTTTTAATAAAACACGTATATTTTAGGAGCTAGGGGAAAAGGCTGTGTAAAATTATAATAGCCCTGTTCTAAATACTAGTCTAAGGCTTACAGTCCACCTCACTATCTTGAGCTAGTTATATCTGCCTGTTAGCATGGAATATAGCTATCAAGATATCCCCTACTAAATGTTACATTATGCAGAACCGCATTGTTTGCGTGCACGAAGAGTAGCCTAGCACTTAGCTTGCAGGCGGTCCCACTGACCATCAAGACTTGTGTCACCATGACTCTGCAAAGTGCGACATACCTATTAAACTATTTGGCCCAAAATTTGACCTGAGACAGTTTCAACAATGAGTCAATCTTAGTCCTTGGAATTAAGTATATATGACTTTGCAATGGGTTAAATATACCCCTGGGAAATTGAGCCAAGGTCTTCTAGTCCTGAAAATAACTTCACCAATTAATTACTCAACTGTGAACCAGGAGCATTTTTTGAAAATTTAGCCTAAGGTATAGGCTAAACACACATACAAAAAGAGAACCAATTTAAACAGATTTTGCAGGGAAGACCGTCACGTATGAAAAAGTATAAATTGGATTTCGACTAAGCCTGAGATAAGCTTCGAAATTTCTAATCCAAATCTGAAATTTCGAAAGATTCTTTTAGGATTAGACATTTAGATTGCGAATAAATGAACAATTTAGATTCATAGAAATATAATTCAAAATTCGATTTTAAAGGTCAGAACATTTGAATAATTTAACCTTTTTTCAAACAAACTATTAAAGATCCATTATTTGACTTTACCAAACTGACCGATATAGTATTGTTTAAATTTAAAAAAGATAACGCGCCGCATCCAATAGTCAAACAACTTCAGTCAGTATGCAACATGAAATACCAAGAGACAACATGATCAATGAACAAATACGGGACCAATTAGTGAACCAAGTGTTTAAAAGCCCCGAGTGACCCCTCTAGCCTGGTTCAGTGCTGCCCGGTCCTAAATATGCCGGTGGTTGAAATTACCCAGGAAATGACAGAAGCCGCGCCTTATAACGCATGGTTATGGAAGACAGGTCCATGTAACTGTATCGTGATGACGGGTATACCTTGTACACTGGGTATAGGCTAGGTGGAGAGTGGTGATACCTTGTACACTGGGTATAGGCTAGGTGGAGAGTGGTGATACCTTGTACACTGGGTATAGGCTAGGTGGAGAGTGGTGATACCTTGTACACTGGGTATAGGCTAGGTGGAGAGTGGTGATACCTTGTACACTGGGTATAGGCTAGGTGGAGAGTGGTGATACCTTGTACACTGGGTATAGGCTAGGTGGAGAGTGGTGATACCTTGTACACTGGGTATAGGCTAGGTGGAGAGTGGTGATACCTTGTACACTGGGTATAGGCTAGGTGGAGAGTGGTGATACCTTGTACACTGGGTATAGGCTAGGTGGAGAGTGGTGATACCTTGTACACTGGGTATAGGCTAGGTGGAGAGTGGTGATACCTTGTACACTGGGTATAGGCTAGGTAGAGAGTGGTGATACCTTGTACACTGGGTATAGGCTAGGTAGAGAGTGGTGATACCTTGTACACTGGGTACAGGCTAGGTAGAGAGTGGTGATACCTTGTACTCTGGGTATAGGCTAGGTGGAGAGTGGTTATAGCTTGTACAATGGGTACAGGCTAGGTGGAGAGTTGTGATACCGTGTAAATATATTTGCCTCTAGCTAAGAAAATATTTAATTAAATATTATTTTAACTAAAAGTAGTTTATTTTTTTAAATACCTACAACTTTTAAATAGTTGTGGAAATATGATCAAAACTGAAAATGGGATCTAACAATCTCTCTGTACTGTTAAACAGTGCCTTGATATGAAATTTGATTAAAATTGATGGGACCAATTTTGAGAACATCCATTTTTTTTATATGTTTATCCTTGAGTAGTTAGACTAGATCTCTACCCTTAATCTTAGAGTTGGATGTATAATTCTAAAAACTTTTGAGGAACTTTATATTTTTTTACTAACACGATACTTTCTTTCCCTACGGGATCACGAGGAAAAATAAATTTTAGAATTTCTACAAAAAATAAAAACCTCCCTATGTTTCCGGAAATAATTCAGATGATTTCTCCGAGTAGGCCTACTAGTAAAAGTTATCCTCCGCGCTCGAAACTCTCGAATTAGTGAATTGTGTGTTCTGCTCTCAACTGATCTGGTATAGACTGGACTGGCCGACCTTCAAAACTTGGCCGGGACGACCAAAGGTCACTGGTTTTATGTTCTCTACCTGCTCATATGTGAAGACGACATTTGTATGCCTACATAGTTTGCTTCTGTGTGCCCGGCCCAGTGGTTGAGTGGTCAGGGAAACTGACTATGAGGGTCCCTGATTCCATCCTGAGAAGAGCAGACTATAAGGGTGCCTGATTCCATCCTGAGAAGAACAGACTATAAGGTCCCTGATTCCATCCTGAGAAGAGCAGACTATAAGGGTGCCTGATTCCGTCCTGAGAGGAGCAGACTATAAGGGTCCCTGATTCCATCCTGAGAAGAGCAGACTATAAGGGTCCCTGATTCCATCCTGAGAAGAGCAGACTATAAGGTCCCTGATTCTGTCCTGAAAGGAGCAGACTATAAGGTCCCTGATTCCATCCTGAGAGGAGCAGACTATAAGGGTCCCTGATTCCATCCTGAGAGGAGCAGACTATAAGGGTCCCTGATTCCGTCCTGAGAGGAGCAGACAATAAGGGTCCCTGATTCCATCCTGAGAAGAGCAGACTATAAGGGTGCCTGATTCCATCCTGAGAAGAACAGACTATAAGGTCCCTGATTCCATCCTGAGAAGAGCAGACTATAAGGGTGCCTGATTCCATCCTGAGAAGAACAGACTATAAGGTCCCTGATTCTGTCCTGAGAAGAGCAGACTATAAGGGTCCCTGATTCCATCCTGAGAAGAGCAGACTATAAGGTCCCTGATTCTGTCCTGAGAAGAGCAGACTATAAGGGTCCCTGATTCCATCCTGAGAGGAGCAGATTATAAGGGTCCCTGATTCCATCCTGAGAGGAGCAGACTATAAGGGTCCCTGATTTCGTCCTGAGAGGAGCAGACTATCTTTGGACGGAATTGGGGACCCTTATAAACGGATTATGAAGTCCCTGATTCCGACCTGTCTGTTCTCGTAACTGAACTTACAGACACCGTGGTCCCTGGTGCCTTCGCAAACTGATATAATTAGTTGTGTTTGTGAGTGTGAGCCACCCTAGTGTCCACAGATAAAGTAGAGTGTGAGCCACCTGCCTGCTGCTATGCTCAGTGTTTAGTCTTGGATCCCAAGCCATTCAGAAAGTGCACGGTTAACAGCTCATGTAAAAAGTTTCAAAAAATAATTAACCGACCAATTAGTTAATTAGTAATGTGTGAGCTTTATGTGGGCACATTTTCACTTTGCTGAGTAGTGAGTGCCTAAATATTTATTACAAACCTCTCTCCATCACTTCTCTTTCGGAAGTGTCGTGGCTTCACGTTGCCTTCTACACTGAATTTATTCGAGAAAGCGCGAAGGGGACTACTAATTTTGTCGGGAAAGGTATTTTCACATACCTTCAAGGGTTCTTTTACATGCCACATCTACATGGGAGAGACGAATTTACTTCCACTCCGAAGGAAGTTGTGCTAAGGATTTTTTATCGCTCATGAAAAATCTGTCAACCTCGGCTGGTTTTGAACCCACGAGCACTTTACCCCAAATCCACCGAGATTCACGCTAAGCCATTGTCAGTTAGCATAATCGATATGTCAACCTCTACTCGGAGCATAATCGATATGTCAACCTCTACTCGGAGCATAATCGATATGTCAACCTCTACTCTGAGCATAATCGATATGTCAACCTCTACTCTGAGCATAATCGATGTGTCAACCTCTACTCTGAGCATAATCGATATGTCAACCTCTACTCAGAGCTAAAAGTATGTGTGACATAGGGGGCCTAGTAGCTTTCTATTTTCACACGTGCAGTCATACGAGGCAGAGGAAGGTTTGGCAACAGCAGAAGACAGACAGACAGAGAGAGTACAGTCGGTTGAGTAATGTGTACCTGATGGAAGACTCTCGGGACTAATGACTAGGCTGGTTTTAACAGTTCACCAGCAGAGTGACATAAGTGGGAGACTTCATGTTCTCACGAATGGATATTTGGAGCACATTTGAGAAAATATAAACATTTTGTTTGCGGACCACACGGAAAACGTTTTACTATATTAGTAGTATTATTTTTCAGCTATTTATTCTGTTAACGCCAATATAAATTCTGATCTTCCCAACACTTTTACAGCCCTTTCAGACTAAAATATGCTCTACAATTTATTGTTTATAATTGGACAACCAGTCTCCAACATGTTTTCCTCAACTCTCCCTTAGTTATCGTTGCACAACCAGTCTCCAACATGTTATCCTCAACTCTCCCTTAGTTATCGTTGCACAACCAGTCTCCAACATGTTATCCTCAACTCTCCCTTAGTTATCGTTGCACAACCAGTCTCCAACATGTTTTCCTCATTGCTGTATAAATTGACTAAACGAGCTAAGAATTAATGCAATTATTGTAATATTTTATTCCTCGCCAGTTTGCAGTTTTGAAATAAAGTACTTCCTTTAGAAATCAGACTGTACACATCTACAAGTCTCACTGCCAGTTCAAGCTATCCGCGGGATACCCTCGTAAAGATACACGATAAGGAGGGCAAATTTTAACGAAATGAAATATCAATTGCCTAGAGAGTGTATGAAGAAACCACTAACGTAAATATAAATTTCCAATGCATCCAACTGGAATTCAAGCTGACTGTATCTTTTTCCTGCACCGCGTCTTACTACCCGCACATACACACTCGGTTTACCTTGAAATGTAGCCTTACCTTGGTTGGCTACACTATGGCCCTATCTTTTAATCTAAACATAGTGGAACGATGCAAGGTAAGCTTGATCCATTTTAGCGTTAACGGAGGGGAACAGCCATTAGGAAAGTACAATTTGAAAGGAAATGTACCCTCACTTGCCTAGAGGGAGAAAGAGGATCAATTTTAGGATAACCAACGTAAATGCGCCCGACCGGGATTCTCACCCCGATCTCCTCGTCTCTTGCTCTCCTGTATATTGCGAGTACGACGGCTTACACCACATGACCACCGCAGTGGAGAGAAATGTCTCGTCGACAGGTTTAAACAAGACTATGTGAAAGTGTGACTTGAGCCACTTTTACCCGCCTCAGACCTGGGTGTAATTTTCCTCCCCAATTGTTCGAACTCTTGAGTGAGAGTTCAAAGTTCGGCAAGTCTCCCAGAGGTATTTGATACGCATGCGCACAATGCTCAGTGAAAGTGGGGTACTATTACGAGTTACATATGATACTCGGGGAAGTAATCAACTCGAACAACAATCAGGAGAAAGGTATTACTTCTTGTTCGGTTTATACGCTTATGTTACTGAATACATCGGTGACCTGGCGGTCTAGCGTTAAGGTGTCTGACTTCTGTGCTAGTGGTTCGGATCCCACGTTAAACTGTAGGTCCTTCATTTCATCTCACAATCACCCTACCATTACACATTAGCACAAGTGCGTATAACCCGAACGGGTAGTAAGACGCGGTGCTAATAATAATAATAATAATAATAATAATAATAATAATAATAATAACATTAATGTGCTAGGGACAAGGAAGGTTGTTTTGAGAGGAAGTGTCTCACTATACGTAAATGTGGGGAGTGGAAAACCCACCCTCAGTTAACCCCACCGGGATTCAAGCCCCTGACCACCCCATCATCGGCCGTCCAGTTTGTTGCAAGAGTTACGCCTTAGCCTTTTATTAAATTTCAACATCTCGTTGACGGAATTACTCCTCGTTAAAGTCTCCCAACATGAAGGAGGGAACTATTTTTACAATTCATCCCTCAATTCAATGGTCGCATGTTCTAAGGCATCCCTCTGGGTTGGGTTGCCAATGACGGGGACATCAAGGTTTTTAACCAGCCCATGTGTGTCAGGTGTATCGAAGGTGGTGTTTTTCCCCCCCTTAAATAGTCCTAATCCTTCCTCCGCGCTGATTCGGATAAATTTCCTCTAAAGATTCTATCTACCTCGTTCCTAGCCTCAGTGTAAATAATTGGATAGCCCGGACGGGTAGTAAGACGTGGGACACATAGCTCACATTAAATATATATTGGTGACCTGGCGGTCTAGGGGTAAGGTGTCAGACTTCTATGCTGGCGGCCGGGGTTCAATCCTCGGTCCCGACAAAGATTTATCTGAACCCTACCATTACACATTAGCTTAAGTGCGTATAACCCGAACGGGTAGTAAGACGCGGTGCTAATAATAATAATAATAATAATAATAAAATATATATTATAAACAATTTAAAGTTGTTCGCACATTAATAGTGGGATAGGTTCCATGCAATTTTTGACCTCAAAGAATGACTAGTCTTGGCAAAAAGTAGGAATACTAACCATCTAATAACCTATCCATGTGAATCCTTCTAAGAGCTGCTCCAATGTCACCTCCTGCAAGTATATCCTCCTGGCTGCTAACACAATGTCACCTCCTGTAAGTATATCCTCCTGGCTACTAACTCAATATTCCCTCCTGCAAGTATATCCTCCTGGCTACTAGCTCAATATTCCCTCCTGTAAGTATATCCTCTTGCAGGGTTGCCACTATTTTCTTATTACCAAATTCCATGTGTTTTCCAGGTTTTCCAGAGAAAAAATTTTCATTTTTCCAGACACCTAATAGATATTATAAATATAATTATAGAGGCATTTAATTTAGTTTTAAAGAAAATTTTAGAAATGAAGAGTGGTAATTTGTCATTGGAAGCATGTTTTATTGTGCAAGAGAAACACATGTTTAAGAATTATTTGGAAATTGATGAGAAATGAATGACACATTTTCTAGAAGGAAAAATTGGTTATATTTTCTGTCTACCCTAAATGGAATGGGAAAAAATGGAAAATACCAAAAATACAGTTTTGAGTTTAAATGTGGGGGTGGAACGAAAGACGTTTGTCTTATTAGCGGGGGTGAGTGGAGGAAGCCGAAAATGCGCGGCATTTGCCGAACGAAAACGAGTCGTCTCAGTTGCACTCAGGACTTATCTCAAGCTGATGAGGTGCTGGTAAGCATAGTCATCATAAATGAGACGTGCTCCAATCAGAATGCTCAATTCTCCAGTTACAAAATTTAGTCTATATTGTTCCGCTTGTAAGCACTTTATTACCCAAATTCACTAACAAATTCCAGTAAATTCTAGTTTTTGGTGAGATTCCCTGTGTTTTCCCGGTTTTTTCCAGACACAAACAAATTCCCTGTCTTTTCCCGAGTTTCCCTGTTTTCCAGGTGCGTGGCAACCCTGTCCTGGCTGCTAACTCAATGTTCCCTCCTACAAGTATATCCTCCTGGCTACTAACACAATATTCCCTCCTACAAGTATATCCTCCTGGCTGCTAACTCAATATTCCCTCCTGTAAGTATATCCTCCTGGCTGCTAACACAATGTTCCCTCCTGTAAGTATATTCTCCTGGCTGCTAACTCAACATTCCCTCCTGCAAGTATATCCTCCTGGCTGCTAACACAATGTTCCCTCCTACAAGTATATCCTCCTGGCTACTAACACAATATTCCCTCCTACAAGTATATCCTCCTGGCTACTAACACAATATTCCCTCCTACAAGTATATCCTCCTGGCTACTAACACAATATTCCCTCCTACAAGTATATCCTCCTGGCTACTAACACAATATTCCCTCCTACAAGTATATCCTCCTGGCTACTAACACAATATTCCCTCCTACAAGTATATCCTCCTGGCTGCTAACACAACGCCCACAGGGAAAGTGCGATGTCAGCGAGCCAAGAGGCCGTGCGTGTGGATGCGTGCAACATCCTTCCGGTATTTCAGCAGTCACCTCTCAAGGATACCTCGATGAAGTAAAGTTCGGACAAGGCAACTAACTCTCTCCCTGAAACTCGCGGGAAGTACAGTCCAGGACACACAAATGACAGTACATTCTCCTGGGACCAGTCTTGTAATCGTGGGCCGTGCTCCAGAGTCAGAACAGGCTATCAGAGACTAAACTACCGAAAATAAGAAACAGGTCAAAAAGAGTGAGACAAAACAAATCACAGATACGGTAAGCATTCAACATACGCGGATTTAAGTTACGCGGTCGCGGTACTTTCATTAAGACTAGCAACAACACACATCAACAGCCCCTTTAAACAGAATAACTTAAATGGCATTTCTATAAAGCTGATAGTGTCGCCACCATTGTGTTTGTATCTACCTTTAACATAAGTCCTCCTACCCCCCCCCTCCCCCTCCTCAAGCAGGTCCTGTTTAGCTCTATTTAGTTTTTTAAACTGACATACCGTGTTAAAAAGCACCATTCAACCTACGCTATGACTTACGCGGCAAACCTCCGGTACGAATTGAGGACTTGCTGTATTCGTTCTAGAGCACACATACATACACACATGTATACCTAGTAATCCCGCCGTGCGTGTAGCTCAATAAACAACAACCCCGTACTTTATCCATCCAAAATAACTTCCTCCACACTTCCCTATTCTTGCATACTCCCTTCGCTTACCCCTTCCTTTTGATCCACACACACTCTACCTTCATATATTTGCTTCATTACTCGATCCAAACTCAGCCTCTCAACATTCCCTAACCAAAGTAAGACGCTTCTTTCACATTGCTCCATTGGATTCCCTTTCAAACCGCACTCCTGCAGCACCCATTCATCACTGACTGTTCCCCTCTTAAAGAGGTTATGGTAATCTATCCCTAGTTCACCCAGTTGGGATTCAATCCCAAACTTCCAGTGTCAAGGAAATGCACGGTACAGGGTTACCATGTATTTTATTATTACAAAATTCCCTGCGTTTATCATGTTTTTGCAAGGAATTCCCAATTTTACAACCCAAATATTGAAACACAGAGGAATGAGATTTAGTTTTTTTTATATAAAAACTTGACTAGTGAGTTCATGTGATTGGTGTTTAACGACATTACCTACTGTAGCTATTTTGCGAGACAGGCTGCAGCTTAACTTGACGCACTTAAGCACCGTAAGCACACTCGCTCTTAAGGCATTAGTGTACGGAATAGGTGACCTGGCGATCTAGGGGTAAGGTGTCAGACTTCTGCGCTGGCGGCCGGGGTTCAATCCTCGGTCCCGGCACAGATTTATCTGATTACCAAACCCTTCCTTCACCTCTGACAAGACATGTATTAATCACAACTTGTGAATGTGTGGAATGCCAGGCCTCCACCGTGGTTCGGATTCCACGTTAAACTGTAGGTCCTCCATTCCATCTCACAGTCACCCTACCATCACACATTAGCGCAAGTGCATATATCCCGAACGGGTAGTAAGACGCGGTGCTAATAATAATGTACGGAATATAAAGAGGGGGAATAAAATGAGTAGTTTACCCTGAGAGGGCTCTTGTTTATCTGTTGGTAGCACTTGCCCTCTTCTTCTGACGAGTATAAACACACTATAATATCTGCACCCGGACAGCATTGACTTGCATTTCAAAATTATATTCTCCTTGTTTCCCATTCTACATAGACATTTGTTTCCGTGGATTTTTCAAATCAACCTCCTGGCAGAAAGATTCCTATTGGACATTCCCGCGAATAAACTCCCCCTACTGCTACCTCAAGGCCAGATTTTATCCAGACCCAAAATATCCCCCGTGTTATACAGCTCAGTTGGTAACACTGCAGCTCAAGATGAGCTAGTTCCTGGTGCACGTCTAGTGCACCACGCCCAGGCCAGTCGCGTCTCTTGACACTTTCTCCGGGGTGTTCTTGAGGGTCCTAAGAGGGCCCACTATGTGTCCGGGGGGCGCGTAGCACGGGGAAAGTGCACACACTAGACACAAGGCGGATGTGCCCAACAAGCGCTCACACACGGATAAAAGTTAGTTCTCCTCAGAGGAGGGAAAAACCTTTCAAATAATTATTTAGTTGGCCGCATGGTCTAAGACGCTAATCTAGCAGTAGACTGGACCGCCGAGGACGGGGAGATCGAGGTTCGAATCTCGGTCTAGTGTACTGAGGGTGGTTTCCCACTCTCTCTCTCCACATGAATGCAAGTGCACTTACTCTAAATTCAACCTTCCTAACCTCTGACCCGTTAATGTAATTAGTACATAGGCGTACAACCCGAACGGGTAGTAAGGCGCGGTGCTAAAAACAACAGCTCTTTAACATTCGTCAAGGGAATGGCGGCATTTGATGAAAACTGTATCTCTTCATTTTAAAAAGTTTCCATCAAATTCCATGACGAATATTCACTGTTGAAATTATTGTGAGTAGCGAGTTAGATTGGACTTGAGCAATGGTGGATGTATTTTAGCTAAGAAAAGAAAAAGAGCAGCGCTCCAATACCATCTTAGCGGTGCTATGTATCGTATACCTACCACCGGGTCTTACTACCTGTTCAGGTTGTACGCTTATGTAATGATCACTCTAATGGGTAGGGATGAGGAAGGAAACATTTCAGAAGGTTATATAACCATATTTGCGTGGAAGGAGAGCGGGAAAATTTCAGGAAAAAGCCACCTTCAGTAGACCCGACCGGGATTCAAACCCCAATCCCCCCGTCATCAGCAGGCCGGTCTGACACGAGTGAGACATTTTAGAAATATGTTTAAATTACAACTTCTTGTTTCATTGGCAATTTTTTTTTTTTACTAATTATACTAATGTATTAGGGATTAAAAATGTTTACTTTAGAGGATGAGCACAAATATTTGCGTGGAGGAAGACTAGAAAAGCATTTAGGGAAAAAAAAACTCAGTGCACCCAACTTGGATCGAACCCCGATCTCCCAGTATTCGGGAGTCTACAGTAGTCTAACATGAGAGTAGCGCGTTAGACCATGCGCCCACCGAAGAGGGCTAGTCACAATTAAATAACGCTTCTCTTTTTTGCATATCTCGACCAAAATTACCAATTATGATGCGGCCCGCCATTGGACACGTGGAGTTTATTGTGGCCCTCAGGTACTAGGTTGGAAACCCCTGGATTGGACCCCATTGAAGCGGGCAGAGTACTAAATAAAATAAACTAATTAAGAGATCTATAGGGTCTACATCGCCACAATACCGGCCCGATCTGTTGAGCCTATAACTCCCACATGTCTAGTTAAGAGCATGTGGGCCGTTCCACATACACATGTGTGTGTGTGTGTGTGTGTGCGAGAGAGAGAGAGAGGTCTACTCGCGTGAACAGAGTTTCGGGACAACACGGGAGGGCGATTTAAACCTCATCAATCTTTGTCCGTGCTCCCAAGTCGTTACGTTACCTGGAGTCACAGTAGGCGGCCTGACACAGGGGAAGTTAAGTAAGACGACAGATGTTGGACAGTCTTTTTGTCTCAGAAGAGCCGGCAACAAGCCCCTACCGCCGGCGACAAGCCCCTACCGCCGGTAACAAGCGCCTACTGCCGGCAACAAGCCCCTACTACCGGCAACAAGCGCCTACTGCCGACAACAAGCGCCTACTGCCGACAACAAGCCCCTACCGCCGGTAACAAGCGCCTACTGCCGGCAACAAGCGCCTACTGCCGGCAACAAGCCCCTACTGCCGGCAACAAGCGCCTACTGCCGGCAACAAGCCCCTACTGCCGGCAACAAGCGACGGATTATTATATTATGGACACTTAGTTTACCCTGAAAAGTAGACAGTCTTACCTTGATGTACTACAACATCGCTCTAGCTTATAAGCTACACCATAGTAACATAATACAAGTAATATTGTTACCTTTCAGGGTACAGAACGTCCCTGTCAAATTTCGTTTGAATCGGTCGACGCATTTGAAAGTTGTCGCTGGACAAACAAACGTGTTTTTTTTTTTATTTCCTACTTGCAGAAATACCCGGCGTTTCCTGGGTTAGTTAGCCACGCAAACCAGTAATCACTGAGAACGCTTTTTTTTTAATTCAAACAGGCAGAAAAAAAATCTCATTTTAATTCTTCCGATCGAATTTCTAACTAATTTAAAAAAATCCAAATATTAAAATCCCAGTTTCTAAGTACACGTATTTGTACACATGGGCTATTATTTTAAAATTCCATACCTCTATTTATGGTAGATCACGCAATGCTCGACAGACAAACAAACCCATCATTATATTAATATAGATCATTGGTTCCCAAACTGTGGTTCGCGAAATCTTCCAAAGGGTCCACCAAAATATTTCGGTAATGGCGGATTTTTAACCAACAGTTTGTGAAATTGTGTGAGGGACATTTACAAGATGCTCTCACCTAAACCTGACGAGGTTTCTGTCCGTTATCTCTTCAGAAACCTAGGCTTATTTTTCTCTTCCCCGTCAATTTGTTTGCTTTCCACAACAGAAACAGGCTCAATGCTGAAAGTGACTTATCGTCTGTGGTTCATGAATTTAAAGCTCTGTGCTATCCAAAGCAAGCGCACCCTTCTCATCAAGTCACCTGAAGAGGTGAGTAGCTGTTAAAACTTGTTAACAATTTCTAAACTTAAATCGGCATGGAATTTTGTGATTAAAGGAGGGTATTTCAGTTATGTAAAAGCAGCAATTTCCAGTATCACTTTAAAACTTTTGAAATGTGATAATATTGTGACAATAAAGATAAGCTAATGTTACTACTTTGCTTACTTAATTTCAGTTTTAATTTCTTTAATAAATGTATAATTGTTTGTGCTTTTACTTACACGTATACTGAAAATTGAAAAATTACTCCTGGACACCGGACTCGAACCCGGGATCTTTGGCTTAGTAGGCCAATGCTCTAACCACTGAGCTATCCAGGAATTGGCGTACTAAGCCAAAGGTCCTGGGTTTGATTCCCGTGTCCAGGTGTAAGTTTTCAATTTTCAGAATATGATATCTAGATGGGGTAATCCTCAATAAAGAAGCATAAATAATAGCTTTGGCTAATTGATTCTTACAGGTATAGTTTTAATATTCTTGTTATACTTTTGGTGAGGTATCCTAAATTACCTACCGGAGCTTTAGTAGGTTAATTTAAAGATATTAAACCTTTTGATTGCAATTAATAACTAAATTTCATAAAAAATAAAGTGCGTGGCTATGGATATTTACCAGGGGGTGAATGCAGCTCAAATATTTGTGAAAGGGGTTCGCGAGTAGGGAAGTTTGGGGACCACTGATATAGAGGATTGCAAGGTCAGTTTAAATACCAATCGTTGTAAAAATATGAACAGCCAGAGTATTTGTTGCCTCGTTTAATTCAAGAAAACAGCCGGACTAGAAATCAAGAATTATCAGAGTTCACAACCAGTGTAGCATACCTTGCAAGATTGTGGTATTTAAAAAGTTATTTCTCAACCAAATGTATGTCATAATTATGGTTAAAATTTAATAAACGATCTTTTTTTTAATCTGTTTGTTCTTCTGGCCAATATTAACCAAGTCTTAATAAAATGATTTTGGCAAAAGTAGTAAAAAGAAGGGTGAGCACAATATCTAAGTGGGAAAAAAAATCTAGTAATTTTTCCCGATCCTAAAGTCCTAGTTTAACTAATTTGAACCTATTTTGGAATTAAGAAGAATGTCAGTCAGTTCCTGGTCACATTTAGACTTCTCCTCAATGTTGGTTGTCGGAAAGTGGGCTTCATATAAAAATCAGACTTTATTGTGGATTTCCTTTGCCTGAAGGTCGAGAAGTTTATGGAAAGGGGGAAGAACCCTCTTTTAGCTGTAAGGGGAGTTTAGATCCGTTCTCATCGTGGGTATTTTATTTTTAATTTATATTATTACAACCGTATTGATAATACCTATCAATAGTGACAACTGCAAGCCCCATGAATTGACGTATGAAAGTAGTTTTATTAACTTCAGTAATTGCCAGACGCTGGTCATCCTACCTTGTTCAGACTGTACAGTCCAATTTTCATAGGAAGAACCTTATCTGACTGCTAGAACATCTGCAAGATCTGTCACGTATTCATATCTCAAGTTATGTGATCTGCAGCTGTTATTTTCGATAGCTATTATAACTACCTATAAAATAACACCAACAATATGGTAAAATGTTATCATTGTTGGACACAACAAAATATATCTGTATTTCTTAAAAGGTTTTCCAACTAAAAGCCTAACATTGTGTTGCGATGACACCAAGAAAGCGGTTCCCTCTTCAAGCCATGTCGTAAGGCGCGGCAGATAAATCAACAGGAAGTCCGTTCCGCGCTTTACACTCGACTAGAATGTGAAATCGTCCCGGTTCGGATTCTCGTAATTAGCTAAACATTCCTTACACCAAGAAAGACTTAGTTGGATTGGTCAGTGCTGTGAAAAAAAAACTATATCTTAAGAGGACAGGGTGAAGATGATTTCTAGTTTTAAGGTGAAATGAAGTATACCGTGTATCACCTCTGAGGGAACTGCAGGTCTTATGGAACAAAGCTGTTGCCAAATCTCCTCGCTCTCAGTTATGTCAGAAGGTGGTGTGCCCGGGGTAAGAAGAAGTTACTGGCAACATTGACGTTGCAAGATTTGAGATAAGCTTGTCCACACGAAGACAAGATAATGACAACGTTATTTCCCAATAGATGCCATATGCGGTTCCTCCACAGATGATAACACGGTGTAATACCTTCCTGGGAAGACAATGGTCAGCAGCGAGTGATTCCCTTCAATAACTCACGTGACGCAAGATTTCCCGCCACAGCGACGTTGGTTTCTTTGGCTCCATTTGTGCTCGTGTGTGCCCAAACATAAACATGTGTGATATAAAATTAGGCCTTTTATAGATGATATTTCAATGTGGCGGGGCAGCTTGAATTACGTCAGGCCTGTCCAACCATGCCCCTTCTGGGGGCCTCGTAAGTTATAAGACCTAACGCCCAAATACTTTACAAACACACAGGGCCGCCCCAAGGGGGTGAGCGAGGCGGGGCACCGGGCTCTAGGGGGCACCACACCACCGATGTCGTCTTAAAAAAAAGACTACATATAATAAACTTTTTTAAAATGCATACATTGTGTGTATATATTTGATATTGTAGTAATTTTCTTTGCCGTTTATTACGACTTGTGTCCCGGTTACAACCAGAGGGGATGAACATCTTGTGATGAAGTCCTTTCAAGTTTATAGGACGTTAAAGAGGAGGGGGCGCTTAAATCAAGGTTCGCCCGGGCTCAAAATTACGTTCGAGGCGGCCCTGCACAAACAACATGCATCCATCCACCTATCCCCCCATCCACCCACCCATCACACGTACTATTCCGGAAACTAAATGCAAGTTAGCCAAGTTACGTCAGCTACAAGAGGCTAGTTTGTTGTTTAGTTGTGCAATTTGAGCTCGTGGACTGCCAGAGTCACGTGATACCTCAGCCCGCGCAACCAGGAGTGAGGAGTGCCCACCCTTCCAGAGCCGACAAAGGAGATGTCGCGGCAATTGAGAGCTTCACCCACCCATCCACCCACCCTCAGGCAGCAGCAAGTGACAACAGAGTGTCGAGACAGTTCATTGGTAAAGGGAGCACGTCCCTCGGTGTTGCGACGCCATCAAGGACGCGTCAGAGGACGTCACGTCCAAAGAGGACGCCCGCGGAATAAGTGATAGGCCTGAGGGCAAGAGTGACACATCTCCAGAATTAGGAGTGCGCGATAGGGGAAAATAACACTAGTAGTATGTGGCGCATGCGCAAACGGATCCAAGAATGTTAGTTTACACTCGTGCTGAGGAGTCCCGACTGAGTCCGTATTCTCTCTCTCTCTCTCTCTCTCTCTCTCTCTCTCTATATATATATATATATATANTATATATATATATATATAGAGAGAGAGAGAGAGAGAGAGTTTTTAACAGTTGACAGTTTCCCTCTGAAAAGTATAACAATCCACATAATTCTGTTGATCATTAAGAGCTAAATGGTAAAATGAATCTTTGTGAATAGAATGATGTCATTTAATAGGAGGGGTCACAACTCATTGTATTGTCAGTTGTATTTTCCTCTTCTCCCATTTGTTCTCCTGCTGCTGAACAGCTCCACCCAGGAACGTTTTAAGACCACGCGGTCTCCTGGAGTCTACCGGCTATTTCTAGCTATTATAGTTCAGTAATGATTTATGACCCTTATAGGCATGCCAGGAAATAAATTAAATTATAAGTTACTACTCACATTGTCACTCTTTTCAAAAACTCTAAATAACAGAACAGATAGTTCTGTGTTGTTCCGTAAACATGTTCTCCTTTACGAGTCCGCGCGCTAAACTGCGCCTCATTTGGGAGAAATGGTCCGACATCCTCCGAGGACCTATTCCCATCGAGACAACCAGCAGCACACTGCTTTGTCGCTTTTTCTCGACCCCTTGGAGAGAGAAGTATTATGATTGTAAAAAAATAGCGCGAGATTTTGTTAAATGTTGACCGAAAAAGTTGTTTTCGTTATTCTGCCTGTTTGTATCTCGACCTAGAGTCGATCGGACTAAGAATTGGTGTCTAGGGTCTTAAGTTCACCCCCAAGAATTTTTGGAATTAAATATACAACCTTAAAATTAAGAGTAGTTTATTAAGGAATTTAAAAAAAATCAATTTTCTCCAAATCAACTAACGGTTTTTATTAACCATGGACCTAAATTTCCTAGATTTATTCTAATCTCCGCAACTATTTGAGATACGAAATAACATATTAATTATTTTAACTATTCAAAATCAATCTTTCATTTGGAATATAGTTTTATAAACCCCAATAGTTTCTGACCTATAAGCAAATATTTATATTTTTTATGAAGTTCTTGGACAATCGAGATTAATTTTTCTGCACTTTGGAGGAGTGTTTCTGAAAAAATATGATTTCGTTTCACAATTCTTACAAGTTTTTTAGTAAGTGTAACTAACAAGTGAAGGGGAAAGACGTCTTTTCATTTGAGATGACTCAATTCGTCAAGTAGTGTATAGAAAAAGAAGAAACCCTTTCTCCAGCCAATCACGTGCGTGAAAGTTTTTTTCCCCTCAATCTCCTCCATCTTCTGTTTAGAATAACAAATAGTTCCTCATCGCTTGAGTCAACTTTATATGATAAGAAATAAATACTTCCCACTAGTGTCCCAGCAGCGTTCGCTACAAGCACTAGTGTCCCAGCAGCGTTCGCTACAAGCACTAGTGTCCCAGCAGCGTTCACTACAAAATACTAGTGTCCCAGCAGCGTTCACTACAAATACTAGTGTCCCAGCAGCGTTCACTACAAATACTAGTGTCCCAGCAGCGTTCGCTACAAGCACTAATGTCGATCGATATTGGGTCCACAAGGGTCAATACCTCGTAATAAAATTTCAACTTCTGGTTAAAATTTTCGATAATTTATTAGGGGTTACACACCTTAAGGTTTTCGCATTTTTATCAAATTCCTAATTTATAAATTTATACCAATAAAAAGGGTAAATATTGACTATTTCGTCTCAAATGATAGAGATAGATCATTGCTGTACAAACATTTTCCCTAAAAGGTTAAAGAGAAAAGAACATCAACTTTTTGAGAGACTTTATCTACTTACTCTATGGATTCTGAGAATTATTGCGTTAAAACTTAAGTAGTATCTCTGTATAACTAAAGCTCACAAAATTGCGTCAATATTTTTGTCAATATCTCCAAAACTATTGGTTTTATAAAGATGTATTCCAAATAAAAGTTTTATTTATTTAATAATAATACAATTTTTCAATGCTAAGTTATTTAGTATCTTAAATAGTTGCGGAGATTAGGGTACTTTACAGAAGAATCCTAAAGGTCATTTTCATAGGTAAATGAAAATGGCCATTTTGCTTATAATCTTAATCAACGCCTACATACGAATTTTAATCAAAATCGTTAGAGCTGATTTTGAGAAAATTGATTATTTTTTTCTCTTTTTACCCTTTGTTTAACCCTAAAATTAAGAGTAGTTCAATAGACACACAGACCGACGACATTGCAAAAATCACTCTTTAGGGTTCGGCGGGTTGAGGGGGGGGGGGNCATCCATCAACATTTGGGGTTAGATTTTTTTATAACGGTCGCAATACTTTACTTTTAGTGTTCAAAAGTGTTTGTTTATATATATAGTTTTTTTTTGAGCTGCAAGTAGATAATTGGAACAATAGCCATTTTTTTTAGCTTGAGACTTATTGGTTTTATAAAAATACTCGCTTCGCTCGTTGGGGGTTACGCCCTCAAACCCCCAGTGAGTTTTCTTTGCAAGTGGATGTAAACTAATGTAATTCCAGAGCCGTTTTTTGAAAGGTGTTACCGTTTATCTATAAGAGACCTCCAAAGAAAGGTCCACACCAACTTTAAAGTCGCTCCGACATTTTGAATTTTTTTCGGAAGTTGAAATTTTTTTTATTTTAAGTTTTTGGAATTTTCAAGTCGGTTACAGTCTAGAAGCTACAAGTTAGCCAAATTTCAAGTTTCTAGCTCATCTGGAAGCGGGTAAACATTAATGTCAGTGAGTGAGTCAGCCATGGGGCTTTATAGTAGTATAATAATAAAATGTTTCTAATAAATTATCTATACTAATATTATAAAGAGCAAAGATTTGATTTTTTGTTTGTAATGGATAAACTCAAAAAGTACTGGACCGATTTTAAAAATTCTTTCACCAATATAAAGCTACATGATCAGCGAGTAATATAGGCTATATTTTATTTTGAAAATTTAATTTATTCCTCATAAAAATGTCGAGTGTATATTATATAGTCGTTGGAAAAAAAAAGTCGTTGAAGGGAAAGTCGGGTTGGTGAAGGGGGCGGAGGGGGGTTAAGGGTGAGGAAAGAGATGAGAATAGGAGGGAGGATAAAAAGAGGGAGGGGGCTCTATAGTGATGGTAGGACTATATATTTTTTTAATAAGTAAAAAAAAGTTTTGTTTTTATATTGACATGATCGATGATTTGAAGCTTTGTTTTACAGGATTCTTTACAATATTTTTTTACGGGGAAGGGGGCTAGTTGGTATTACAAATAGACCTACATTTTTGCAATTATATTTAATTTCATATATAAAATAGTTTCGGAAATATGATTTATTTTAAATAAAAATTTAGGCATCAGACTAGAACCCTTTAAGTCATTTTGCCGAAAAAATAAGAGTAAACATTTTGTTTTAATATTGGTAATTGCTTCTAAATGAAATTAAAACAAAATCGTTAAAGCTGATTTTGAGAAAATAGATATTTTCTCTTTTTGACCTTCAGTAAACTACCCTTAATTTTAGGATTAGATATACAATTCCAAAAACCCTCCAGTGGCAACCCTATGAAAACCCTAGATATCAAGTTTTAACCTGATCGGTAAAGTAGTTAAGGCTCTACTCCGAGGTATAAACAAACAAACGGAAATTCAAAAACAATTTTTTCGGACTCGGGGGTCATGAAACGTCGAAATTCATCAAAATCTCGAGTTCGATTTTGTTTACTATCACCATTCTCTCTCTACCTGTAAGATAGACAGAAAGTAAAAAGGGCAAGTAGCCTTTTTTTCTCTTTTCCAAGTAAATACGATTCCTTTAAATATATGCACTAAATTACGCATCATAGATAACATTCCAAAACGATGAATAAGTACTTTTAATAATGTTTAAAATGTTGTTTCGGATTGAATAAAAAGAAATTATTAAAAGTAATGAAATAGTGTGAGAAATCTTATGTTTACGTTATTTTAAATGTAAAATAAAACATGTAATTAAAAAACTTATCATCTAAAACAAAACCGTGATCTTTTACAAGTGTTGGCAACCCAAAACCTAGAGATATCTTCTTAAAACTGTCATTCAGGTAAAAAGGTATCATGAACTGGCTCTACTGGTGTGGATTTCAAACATCACCTTGAATGTCAAATGGACGAGTTGATAAACTATAATAGTTGAGGTCGTTATGTAATCAATGAAAGATGTGTACAAGTTTTCCACAAGGCTGGCTCATAGATTGTTTTGATTCCTAGAGAAAGTGTCGTCTCGGAGTAAGTAAAAAAATACAAACCAGTGTTGAGGGGAAAAAAAACACAAAATATTGCACAAAAAGAATTTTAAAAGATGTCGCTCGCTTGCTTGCCATCGAAATTAACTCACTTTAGTAGCCGACGTGAGGTAAATTTTTCACGACCGATAATGTCAACTTGGGCATTATTTATAGCAGCGTTTGGCAAGCCTGCAAGGACAAACACACATCCAGCCAAAACATGTTTACCTGTCCTGTTTCCAGTCGGGCAATAAAATGTAAGCAGAGTACCATAAAAAAAAAGAGTTGACACACATTAATGTAAATATAAGACTAATTTTACGACCTTTCTAAGGTCTGTATGAACGAGGTTGTTCTGAGCTGGTAGTAAATATCGCCAATACATTATTCAAAGGTTCGAAACACGATACTATTCATTGAGTTTGATTTGTGTCTCGGGCCAGCTTTGTCCAGTAAAAACAAACATGTTGGAGTGTGTAGCAAACAGGTATAGAAGGAACCCAATTGGAAAAAAGGTCGTATTACATCTGACAGCTTCACAAAACATCTTTTGGGGTATGAATGGCCTTTACAATAAGCTATATTTATAATATAAATATATTATACTGTAAAGTGGAGGCCATGTGAATAAAATTATCCGGGAGAGAGTTGAGGCACAAGGAGTACATGAGATAGAGAGGAAGCAAGACTGGGATGAAGTTATCCGGGAGAGAGTTGAGGCACAAGGAGTACATGAGATAGAGAGGAAGCAAGACTGGGATGGTATGGGCAAGTAATAAGGATGGAAAAAGAGAGGATGCAGAAGAAAATGTTGGAAATGAAGAAACAGGCACGTAGCCAGGATTCCATTGGGGGGGAGGTTGTTATCCAATGCTATGCTACCCTCACCCTGACTTTTTGTAAACCCCGTTATTTCTGCCTTTGATTAAGTTTTTAGAAATTTTAAATGGAACATTTTTGCGGTATCAATAAATTAATATTTTTTCGGGTCTGTTCGAAAAGCAGAAAGCAACAAATGTGCTGAATGAATTTACTATCTGTATGTAAAAGTGTTCACGCACCACTATTTATCACTTTTACAATAGTAGTCTTCTGTTAGCTTTCTTGGTGATGACAAACGAAACATCCACAGGTGTGAAAGGCACTGGGTAGTGAATTGACATCAGTGCCAGGCCAGTCAATCGTTCACTGCACAGCGAGTTTCTTGAGTAGGTAATCCTTTTCAATGAGGAAACTGACCTCTCAACCTCAGCCGTTGACACAGGTCAAGTAGCTAGGACACACAGCAGATGTCGGACAGAAGTGCTTATTGCATACGTCCATAGTAGACATAATCCCATTTAGTGTGTCAGATTGTTTCTTGCCATTTCGCTTCTCACTACATATTATTATTATTATTATTATTTTTTATTTATTTTTTTACCTTACGTTAAATTTCGGGGGGTGTCCGGACCCCATGGGCACCCCCCTCTCCCCCTTTGGAAGTATGTAGGAAGGAGACCACAAAAGAGGCCAAGAAGGAGATGGGCATTTTACTAAAACTGACCCGGCCTCAGGCTGGAAACAGTGGATGATGACGAGTATAATATATTTATAAATTCTCAAATTTTCAAACAGTTCTATGGGAATTTTATTATATTATACCGCAGTGTTAAAACAAAGATCTCCTTTTTTTCCAAGTTTCCCAGAAGGAATTCCAATTTTGCCAAGAATTTAGAGTAGCTACATAGAAAAGAAATATTTCTTTCAATTTCGATAAACGTGACCAATGTGTAGAAAATTAAAACAGAGAATATCCAAAACAATAGCTTCATCGGTTGTTCTTTAAGGTTGTGAAACGTGATCACTTTCTTTAAATTACAAGAAGAAATTTAGGGAGTTCGAAAAACAATTGCTTCAGGAAATATTTGGTACAAACAGGGTAGATCATAAATAGTGGAGGGTGTTAAATAATTATGAGCTACACTACTCTGTACTCATTACCAGACATTATTAGGGTTGTCAAATCTCACGGCCGGGGTTCAATCCTCGGTCCCGGCACAGTATGTAAGAAACTAGAACCGCGGTCAGAATACAGACTGGAAAACTCATTGGGAAGACCTATACGCAGATGGGAAGATAACATTAGAATGGACCAGGTAGAGTGTAATGAGGTGGACTGGATAGAACTAGCTCAAGGTAGGGACAGGTGTAATGAGATGAACTGGATAGAGCTAGCTCAAGATAGAGATAGGCTGTAATGAGGTGGACTGGATAGAACTAGCTCAAGATAGGGATAGGGTGTAATGAGATGGAATGGATAGTTAGCTCAAGATAGAGATATGGGTGTAATGAGGTGGCCTGGATAGAACTAGCTCAAGATAGGGATAGGGTGTAATGAGATGGACTGGATAGAGCTAGCTCAAGATAGAGATAGGCTGTAATGAGGTGGACTGGATAGAACTAGCTCAAGATAGGGATAGGGTGTAATGAGATGGACTGGATAGAGTTAGCTCAAGATAGAGATATGGGTGTAATGAGGTGGCCTGGATAGAATTAGCTCAAGATAGGGTGTAATGAGATGGACTGGATAGAACTAGGTCAAGATAGGGATAGGGTGTAATGAGATGGACTGGATAGCACTAGGTCAAGATATGGATAGGGTGTATTGAGGTGGACTGGATAGAACTAGCTCAAGATAGGGATAGGGTGTAATGAGGTGGACTGGATAGAACTAGCTCAAGGTGGGGATAGGGTGTAATGAGGTGGACTGGATAGAACTAGCTCAAGATAGGGATAGGGTGTAGTGAGGTGGATTGGATAGAACTAGCTCAAGATAGAGATAGGGTGCAATGAGGTGGACTGGATAGAACTAGGTCAAGATAGGGATAGGGTGTAATGAGATGGACTGGATAGCACTAGGTCAAGATAGGGATAGGGTGTATTGAGGTGGACTGGATAGAACTAGCTCAAGATAGGGATAGGGTGTAATGAGGTGGACTGGATAGAACTAGCTCAAGATAGGGATAGGGTGTAATGAGGTGGACTGGATAGAACTAGCTCAAGATAGGGATAGGGTGTAATGAGGTGGACTGGATAGAACTAGCTCAAGATAGGGATAGGGTGTAATGAGGTGGACTGGATAGAACTAGCTCAAGATAGGGATAGGGTGTAATGAGGTGGACTGGATAGAACTAGCTCAAGATAGGGATAGGGTGTAATGAGGTGGACTGGATAGAACTAGCTCAAGATAGGGATAGGGTGTAATGAGGTGGACTGGATAGAACTAGCTCAAGATAGGGATAGGGTGTAATGAGGTGGACTGGATAGAACTAGCTCAAGATAGGGATAGGGTGTAATGAGGTGGACTGGATAGAACTAGCTCAAGATAGGGATAGGGTGTAATGAGGTGGACTGGATAGAACTAGCTCAAGATAGGGATAGGGTGTAATGAGGTGGACTGGATAGAACTAGCTCAAGATAGGGATAGGGTGTAATGAGGTGGACTGGATAGAACTAGCTCAAGATAGGGATAGGGTGTAATGAGGTGGACTGGATAGAACTAGCTCAAGATAGGGATAGGGTGTAATGAGGTGGACTGGATAGAACTAGCTCAAGATAGGGATAGGGTGTAATGAGGTGGACTGGATAGAACTAGCTCAAGATAGGGATAGGGTGTAATGAGGTGGACTGGATAGAACTAGCTCAAGATAGGGATAGGGTGTAATGAGGTGGACTGGATAGAACTAGCTCAAGATAGGGATAGGGTGTAATGAGGTGGACTGGATAGAACTAGCTCAAGATAGGGATAGGGTGTAATGAGGTGGACTGGATAGAACTAGCTCAAGATAGGGATAGGGTGTAATGAGGTGGACTGGATAGAACTAGCTCAAGATAGAGATAGGGTGTAATGAGGTGGACTGAATAGAACTAGCTCAAGATAGAGATAGATGGCGTATTTTTGTACTTTACAAGCTACTAATACGCTGTAGTAAGTAACTATGGTACCGGTGCTAACCAAATGCATTCCAGACAAAATGGCCACGTTGGTAACGTATCAATTACAACACACTTGAGACTTCTGGCTCAAAGATACTTGGAAAAGATTTGATGAAATATTTTACCTTCTTGCGGAAATTTTAATTAAGCCACGGAAAAAACCTTTCTGGGAAAATAGAAATGTAGTAATTTGTATTTCCTCTCGTTGCCTCTGCGTGTAGCTGGTTATGACTAGTCCGTGTGTGTGTGTGTGTGTGTGTGTTAATATGCTACCTGCCCAGGTATCAGTGTAGGTGTCCAATGAGTCATTGCCTCTGGGAAGCTCCCCACCACTTAGCTGCCTACTCAGAGCTGTGATCAAGGACTTGTTTCGTGATTTAGTTTATAAGTTATATAATCACTACGAGTTGTTTAAATGTGTCGGCAGGGTGTTTTCGAACGAACTTGAGCTATTATAAATAATGTAGATCTACCCGAGTAGACCGAAATCATTCCAAAGCAGAAATGATCAAACTTTTTTTTAAGCGTCCCTTCAGGTTATACACCTAAGTACTCATTAATCTAATGTATTAAAGATCAGAAAGGTTGAATCTAGAGGAGGTATACCAGCATTTGCGTGGAAATAGAGTGGAAAACTATCCACGAAAAAGACCCCCCTCAATACACCCTTATCTCCCCGTCACCGACAGTCTAGTATATTGCGAGAGTTGCGCCTTAGACCATGCGGCCATCGAAGCAGATGGGTGTTTGTTGGTCAAAGTCTTGGTTCTGAAGGGTTAGGAAAGTTTTTTTCCCTTAAGAGTTAGGATGGTAATACACTAAAAACAAACCCTCACTAACCCACTTCGGTGGCCGCAGGGTCTAAGGCGTCATACTCGAAATAGATCAAACTTCTGATGACGGGGGGATCAATCGGGGTTCGATCCCGATCGAGTGCACTGAGGGTGGTTTTTCTTAAATGGATTACCACTCTCCCTGCACGCAAATGCGGGTGCAATTTCTCTCAATTAAACTTTTATTATCATTAACACATTAGCGTAAGTGGTACATAGACGTATAACCCGAACGGGTAGTAAGACTAGTTGCTAAAAAAAACTGTCCATTAACACACTGGTACCGACCATGGCGGCGCTAGTACTATTCTGACCATGGCGCTAGTACTATTCTGACCATGGCGCTAGTATTATTCCGACCATGGCGCTAATATTCTGACTCCCAGGGGCGCCCAGAGCTGACAGAGATCGAAGCTGGGTGAAATGTGCGATGTGAGTATGTGTAACAGGATGAACACACACTAATATGGTATGTGAGATAGCTCTACCAATGATTCACAACAACGAGCGCGAAAGAATGTTAAGAGCCAACCTCTGGAGGCAACATACGAGAGTAACGGTTCCCCCCATGACATCAGGACCTGACCCGGTTCTTGGAGAACCAGAGGAGGAATTTTCCCCAATAACCGGTCATTTCACAGGCTAGTCCCCTTACTCATCTCTCTGATTAGAACAGATATAGCCAGAAATGATGTCAGGTGTTACTACTACGATTTTAAGAAAACATTTGCGTGTTTGCCAACACTCGGAAGCTTAAAATTAATAGAAATAATTGTAAAAATTAACCATCTTCACCCGTAATAGATTGTCACTATCTATGTCAGGGTTAACAGACTCACGGCCCGCAACAAGAGTGTTAATTCGGCCCGCAACAAGAGTGTGTGAATTTGGCCCGCAACAAGAGTGTGAATTTAGCCCTCTGACCAACTAGTATGTGAGAACACTGCTCTAAATGGTTTCTAGGCGCGTTAAAATTTTAACAAAACTCGGGAGGAGACGCTTCCAAATAACTTATAAGGGCATCAATTTTTTTTTAAACCTGCATTTAATGGGGGAAGACCATTTTGAAAAGCTTCCAAAGGCATCTCAATTCAGAGAGAGAGAAAAAAAATCAGTAAAGTAGCTCTCTAAATAGTTTTTTAAAGAGAATAATTTTCAAAAAATTGTAAAAACGAAGATATCTCAAAAAATGCTTCTAAGAATAAGGGGGTCGGGGGGGGGGGGGTGGGAAAAAAAANAAGAAAGTATCTAAATCTATTTTGTTAGTTGCCCTTCTTCCCCTTAATCAAATTAAGTTACACCGCTACTCGATAGAATAATATGGCTCTATTTCTCAGGGTTTAATAATTTATCATCATCATTGACGTCAAAAGACTTACGAATTTGACCCTCCCCAGATTAAATTCTCGCTACGCCATTGTACGAGAGGAGCAACTTTGAGATAGAGCATGACTAACGTAAAACAAACTATCGAGACGTTTAATGAGTACATTCCAATGTAATCGGCGTTTAGTTTTTCCACGATAGAGCGTGACGTTACGTCTATAGCGGCCTATTCATATCACGATATCTTGTAATAAGTACTACGACATCAAATATAAACTTTAAAATATTACTGCTAACCAACGCGTTTGGGAAACATATTAAAAACAAATATTAAGATGATATAAGATCACATAAGTAAAGAAAGTCAAATTTTAATAGGAATAGTCTTTTAACATAGGCCTATATTTGTGTAGACCACAATGTTATTATTATTATTATTATTATTATCATCATCACGTCGGGTTATACGCACTTACGCTAATGTGTAATGTTAGGGTGATTGTGAAATGAAATGGAGGACCTACAATTTAACGTGGGATCCGAACCACGGTGGAGGCCTGGCATTCCCCCACATTCACAAGTTGTGATTAATACACGTCTTGTCAGAGGTGAAGGAGGGGTTTTGTTGTATTTTGTTTCGTGGTTGTTGCTACAAGAGATATCATAGTGAATAAAATAATAGATTAACATGTATTATGTTCTCAGTTTTATTGTCTTATAAAAGGACATAAAACATAATTTAAAAATTCATACAAAACATTTTTAAAAAAAAAGACTTAATGTGAAGATACGCGTACGAATACGGGCTGTATTGACGTCATCAACGGTCTTCATCTCGTCCCAGGGGCACCCTTGAGGGTGTACAAACTCTGCGGTCATCCAGGGCCCCGCGTTTGCTTAAGTGACAGAGGGAAGATACGAGTTGGGAGGGAAATTACTGCTTGCACGGTCGCCTGTATAGGAAAATATTGTCAAGAGTGCAGAAACAAATAAAAACAGTATCATGTGGTTTACTGTCTGTCTGTCTCTGTGTCTGTCGTGGATATGTATCACGGTAACATTTGAAGCATAAACCGATTGAATTCAAACTTGTTCTTTGTATCTTTATACAGACGAAGTTACCTTTTAGAACAATTATTGATTCCTGATAGGCTGGATATTTATGTTTAGGTGTGAATTACTGTAATAACATTAAACAGATACGTTTTTAAAAATTGGGGGGTGGGAGGGAGGGGCAGGCCTGTAAACGTAGTTTATTCAGGGGGTTTCTTCCAGTTCAACATTTTTATTTATGAAGCGAAGGCAACTTTTTACAGACTCTCGTTTGTAAATAAATTTGAGGTGAACTACAAACACCACTTCAAAAAATATCAAACAAATATTTTCATAATGTAAAACCGCTTGAAAAGAGGGAAAAAAATATATAGTTTGTTGTGAAAGTGTTCGACTGCCAAAAGTGACATCTGCTATACAAATGAGCTTGCAGACCACATAGTGTGGCGTATGCAAAGATAAAAGTAAATCTGTTAGCGTGTTCCAGCTGTCGGTTCGTAGTGTAATTGAAGCACGAACTATTATAAAATCTGGAGGTCCAGGCAAGGCGATAGTTGGACGTGTTTGAAAAACTAGCAAGAGTTTAATTAACCTACATTCGCCGGCAGCGGATCACCTTGGTTGAGAACTGAATGGGTAGGCGATAAAACTCACGACTCACCGCTTAGCAGTCACCAAATGTAGCGCTGTGGTCAGATGGCTTGATTACATGTCCAATATCAGAAAATAGTCAGGACTAAACAGGTGCAAAAACTTACCAGCACTTTACAGAATAAATTTCCATTTTCCCAGACAGGTTAAGAGTGAAGAAAGGAGCAAAAAACTTCTTTTTTTTTTCAACAAATTGATCACGTGTGAAGTCATGCAACTTATGAATTTAACAGGACGTTTTAGGATTGATGATGAAATACATCCTCTGTCTCTTTACAGCCCTTGTGGTATTGATATTTGTTTGAATCAAAGTGTTTAGATCTTCTGTTCACTTCTCCGTCAATCCAAAGACCTATTTTAAGCTTCCAGTTAAATATTTGTTAATTTGGGACACTTAATATTTACTAGCTTTTGAAAAATGTCATGTTTTCTCCCAGATTTTTTCCAGACAAACAAAAATTACCTACTTGTCTTCTCGGCGCTTGGTAGCCCTGATTACTTACGTCTGTGTGTTCCTCCTGTCGTCCATATAGCAGCCCCGCAACTCCCAGTACTAGAGTTAAGGTGGAGTGCTAGTGAGCGCGAGTTTAGTTTTGCAGTTTTTATAGCACAAACATCTTTTGGCAAAAATAAATCAAATATTTCTTCTATTGAATCATAGAGTTTAGTTTTCTGCACATGCTAATCTCAACAGTTGTTGAATATCTGTCATGAGCATGGCAGCATTTGGTGACAAACTTTTTAAATAAAGAAAAAAAGTTTGTCATCAAATGCTACCATGCTCATGACAGCTATTCAACAACTGTTGAGATTAGCATGTGAAGAAAACTAAACTCTATGATTCAATAGAAGAAATATTTGATTTATTTTTGCCAAAAGATGTTTGTGCTATAGAAACTGCAAAATTAATGCAATAAACTCGCGCTCACTAGCACTCCACCTTAAGTGTTACTTTATTTTATTCCACCAGTCTACGTTATAAATGATAAGGCAGTTATTGAGATAGCGAGAAAATGTCTGGACTGAATTTGACAAACAAAATGTTCCAACTTTTCTGTTGTAGGCCTATGAGCAGTAGCTCATCCATACTATCAGTCTTGGTTTACATCACCATGGGAACCATGATTTGCGTATGAATGTATCTCTGTAGATAAAATTTGCCTGAAGGGGGACGGGAATCCCCTGTTCACTCATTCCTTGACTGATACACCATGGCCCTATCTTGTAAGCTACGCCATAGTGGAAAACGTACACGCCGAGTTTGCTGGAACAAGCGAACCATACCAGACTAGAATGACGACTTAAACTGGTGTGACCACCGATGCGGGTAGATTATTACATAAATAGGAGGCAGAGAATCTGTGCCCCAACATGAACACAAGTTATAAACTGTAACCAAACCAAAGCCATAGCGAGAGGCATACGAGGAAGTAACGTTCCCTCTTAAAATAAAAAGTATGTCACATATTTCAGTTCACTTGCTAAATTAAATCCAGTTAGTTCCCTCTTCTCTCTTACCCCCCCCCCCTTCCCCCACACCCCTCTTTCCAACCTTGTGGACGAAGCTACACCAAACAAGAAACTCCTACAAGCCAAGACCAAGATGTTGGCGATATCATTTATTTTAGGTATTTAACGTGCACTTTCTAAACCGTCTGATAATAACAGCAAACGACGTATAAACCAACTTAAATCTACAACAGACACAACATCCAGCCCCCAGCCATTAATTCATCACTGTTAAAGAGGAGACACACAATTTCACCAATGATAAATTTTACAAACATGCCGGGAATCGAACCAGAGAGCCTTAACTCCATAGAAAGACACACTACCGACTGAGCTAAGGTGGCGGACTTGACGATATCAACAAAGAGAATGTAACCTGAAAGAAAGCAAGCTTACCTTGTATTATTCCACTATGGTATATATTATAAGATAGAGTCATGGTGTATAGTCCGTCAAGGTAAGACTGACTGCTTTTCAGTTTAAACAGAGTGTACATAAAATAAGAGCCTTCATAAAAACATAAGCTTGAACGCGAAATAAGATATTTATGTTGATCAATCTTTGAACCAGGGGTTTCAAACTTAGTGTCCCGAGGGCCACAATTGAATCCACGGTTCTATTAGCGGGGGTCGCATCATAATCGGCTGACTAGTATCAAGTCATGCAAAAATGAGAACAGGTATTTAATTGCGAATTAAATAAAATGTAATTCAAACATGTTTAATTACATATTAGACGAATCTTCTGACATATTTTATACTAACTTTGATAAGTCGATATAACAGCATGCAAGGAAGAAATTAATCGTAATCATCAGTAGGAGCTTTCATGGAATCTCCTAGGCAAATCGAAACTTTCCTTACCAGCTACGGTGGCCGCATGGTCTAAGACGCTAATCTTGCAGACGATTAGACTGTCGGTGAAATGGGAGATCAAGGTTCGAATCTCTATCGGGTGTACTGAGGATGGGATTTTTTAACTCTCCCTCCACGCAAATGCGGGTACATTTTTATAGATCTAACCTGACTGTCCCTGAACAAGCCTATATAGAACTGGGTGACTGTCCCTGAACAAGCCTATATAGGAGTGGGTGGCTGTCCCTGAACAAGCCTATATATGAGTGGGTGACTGTCCCTGAACAAGCCTATATAGAACTGGGTGACTGTCCCTGAACAAGCCTATATAGGAGTGGGTGGCTGTACCTGAACAAGCCTATATAGAACTGGGTGACTGTCCCTGAACAAGCCTATATAGGAGTGGGTGACTGTACCTGAACAAGACTATATAGAACTGGGTGACTGTCCCTGAACAAGACTATATAGAACTGGGTGACTGTCCCTGAACAAGCCTATATAGAACTGGGTGACTGTCCCTGAACAAGCCTATATAGAACTGGGTGACTGTCCCTGAACAAGCCTATATAGAACTGGGTGACTGTCCCTGAACAAGCCTATATAGAACTGGGTGACTGTCCCTGAACAAGCCTATATAGACCTGGGTGACTGTCCCTGAACAAGCCTATATAGAACTGGGTGACTGCCCCTGAACAAGCCTATATAGAACTGGGAGACTGTCCCTGAACAAGCCTATATAGGAGTGGGTGACTGTACCTGAACAAGACTATATAGAACTGGGTGACTGTCCCTGAACAAGCCTATATAGAACTGGGTGACTGTCCCTGAACAAGCCTATATAGGAGTGGGTGACTGTACCTGAACAAGACTATATAGAACTGGGTGACTGCCCCTGAACAAGCCTATATAGAACTGGGTGACTGTCCCTAAACAAGCCTATATAGACCTGGGTGAATGTCCCTAAACAAGCCTATATAGGAGTGGGTGACTGTCCCTGAACAAGCCTATATAGAACTGGGTGACTGTCCCAGAACAAGCCTATATAGACCTGGGTGACTGTCCCTGAACAAGCCTATATAGAACTGGGTGACTGTCCCTGAACAAGCCTATATAGAACTGGGTGACTGTTCCTGAACAAGCCTATATAGACCTGGATGACTGTCCCTGAACAAGCCTATATAGACCTGGGTGACTGTCCCTGAACAAGCCTATATAGAACTAGGTGACTGTCCCTGAACAAGACTATATAGGCCTGTTATTCGCTGAACTCTGTTAGCGCAATGAAGAATCCCGCCATTGGGGAACGCAGCCTCGGATCATCCAAGCGTGAGATTACAGCGCTCCTAAACCAACACAACATTCACGAGTCCTCACCGAGCACCCAAGCATCATCACCTTGACACATTCACAGTCCTCACCCAGCACCCATGCATCATCACCTTGACACATTCACAGTCCTCACCCAGCACCCAGTTTCTTCTTGAGGAAACGTTGACTGCGAACAACCGGACCAGAGCCCTGACATGCGCGTTTTATTCCCACTCGGACCAGAGCCCTGAAATGCGCGTTTTATTCCCACTCGGACCAGAGCCCTGAGGTACGCGATCGTTTTTTGTCTTGTTTTTTCTCGTGGAATGTTCCGATTTTAATAGGAAGGCCGTTATTTTAAAACTGGAAACTCATGTTGTCATAATGGCGGTGGAAGAAAAATACAACGAATTGTATTTATACTCTTAACCCGTTTAACTATCCACGGCATATAGCCCGAACGGGTAGTATTAATTAGCATCGCATCTTACTACCCGTTCGGGTTTTACAAACTTACACTTATGTGTAATGGTAGGGCGATTGTGAGATGAAATGGAGGACCTACAGTTTAACGTGGGATCCGAACCACGGTGGAGGTCTGGCATTCCCCACATTCACAAGTTGTGATTAATACACGTCTTGTCAGAGGTGAAGGAAGGGTTTGGTAATCAGATAAATCTGTGCCAGGACCGAGGATTGAACCCCGGATCCCCAGCCTTACCCCTAGACCGCCAAGCCGGGTAGTAACACGCGGTGATAAAAAAATGTCCATATATAAAGAAATTACACAGTTATGCATCCATAAAAAAGTATTAAACTATTAGAAGCTTTTTGATGGCTTTTTATTTGTTTATTTAGCATCGCGTCTTACTACCCGTTTGGATTATACGCCTATTTAGCCTACTAATTAAGCTAATGGTTTTATGGATTAGGAAGGCTACATTTATAGGAAAGGTTATCCGCGTGGAGGGAGGGGTGGTAAACCACCCTCGGTACGCCTGACCGAGATTATAACCTCGATCTCCCAGTATTCGGCAGTCAAGTCTAAGACGAGACTAGCGCGTTAGACCTCCGGGTCATCGATGCGGGTTCTTGAAACTAATTACTCTAATGTGGAGTATGGATGAGGAAGATTGAATTTAGAGGAAGTGTATCCGCATTTACGTAGAAGCCAAGTAGATACCATTTTGGAAAAATCACTTCAGTACTCCCGATTGAGGTTCAAATCCCGATTTCCTCCTCATGGGCAGACTAGTTATAATGATACATTTTGGCGAAATTTCTATCAGTATTGGTGTTTAAAAGTGGGATTCCTATGAACATCAGACTTCATCTTACTACCCATCCATACTATCAGCATTTTTTCGACAATGGGGATTAAGGGCAACGAACAGTATCCACCCCCTTAAGACTCGTCCGAGCTAAGAAGCCCCAGCGATGGTATCAAGAGGACATAAAACTGCTGACATTTCCCTGACAGGCGTCGACAATACAACCGGAAGTCGGAATCAACAAAACTTTTCGTTAAAACAGAATGATAAAACGCCCGTTTTCTAAAACCCGCTCACACATAGGTGAATCGAATAGAAAATAATGTTTCGCTAAGAATATTTAATTCGATTCGACAGCGTCGCTATGTGAATCTGTGTGTTCGGTAGTTTCCGGGCGAGTTCGAGGACATTCGGCAGACACGAGTGTTGTGTTATTGCAGAATGACGCTGGGAAAATATGCTTTAGCTTGCGTGCAGGTGTTTAGCTGGGTTTGTGTGGTTTGTATGTAAAGTGAAGCTGGGATGGAGGGGGGAGGGGGGAACTAATTACTTTTATCAAGGGCTACAGATTTATTTGGGATAAGAAAAATTACAAAATATAGATATGTTAACATTGCATAAAAAGAGATCGGTGAAAATGTAGAAAAGGACACATGGGTTTACTTGAATCTCGACAAGCATTTATTTATTACGTATTACACTAAATATAGTTAGGAAAATATTCAGACCGAGAAGGATGAAGATAGTGAAGAGTGTAGGAGGTTACATATGGCTTATATACTCCTATAATAATAATCCCCAGACATTTTTAGGATTATTACCTTTCGCAGGTTACGGTGGGCCGGACATGCAGCGCGATTGGGAGATCCTAAAACCCTGTTCAGGGACTGACTGACAAACCCAATGGGAAGAGAACATTGGGAAGACCAAGACACAGATGGGAGTATGAGGTGGACTGGATAGAACTAGCTCAAGATAGGGATAGGGTGCAATGAGGTGGACTGGATAGAAGTATCTCAAGATAGTGATAGGGTGTAATGAGGTGGACTGGATAGAAGTAGCTCAAGATAGGTATAGTGTAATGAGGAGGACTGTATAACAGTATCTCAAGATAGGGATAGGTGGAGACTTTATTAAGTGCGGCGATTAACTTACAAGTTCCTAATGCCATAGAGTAAGTAAGAATAATCAACCATATTCATGAGAGATTCCCCCGGGATATTTAATTAAACCCTCTAAGATCGGGGGGTCGGGACCTCTTCGTTTTCAGCTCCAGGAATTGAACCCGGACACCGAAACACTTTCTACACCTACATAAAGCGTGGAGAGCGAGTGATCCGAACCACGGTCTCACTCCGTTAGTCCACCGCTTGGCCAACCTATCGGATAGTCGGGCCTGGGAGAATCGGACGATTGCCACTGGCGGGTCGGTATTCGTATACGACACAACAGACTGCCCCCAGTGCAGGATCAACTTGGATCCCCTGAGGTCATTTCATCTGTACCGCAGGTCCCCTCCGGCCCAGGGTATCCGCATATTTACACTAACAGGGAGTAGGAAGGGATAGTGTATCAAAAGTGTACGCACATTTGAAATGGAGGGAGAGTGAGAAAACATTTGAGAAAACAAACAATTGTGTGTGCCTCTATCCAACCGTGATTTGAACCCCAGCCTGGCAAACCAGATTATACCAAAGTCACACCTTTATCCGCACGTCCACCGGTGCGGTTCCTTAGCTGGATAGCTCAATGGTGAAAGCGATAGGGCGATAAGTATTTCAGAGAGGAGTTATTGGCGCCAAGGGAAGACAATCCTTACCTTTACGGGATTCAAACCAGCGATCGTGGACACAGATGAGGCCTAATGTTTATCTTATACTCCGGGGGAAGATGTCGGGTCACTTCCGGTCTAGCACGGGCCGCTGACTTCGGAAAGTTGGAGGGAACCTTGCACCAATATAACGCGTGAGGGCAACAGTGAATCAAGGGACGTGAGAACAGCGCGAGCAGGAGACCAGGAACATTAGGAGGTGAGAAGAGACGAAACCTCTTTGGGTAACTTTATGAAATACCCGGATACCAAGTTGAAACCCGGTAAAATAGTTTCGGCTCTAGTCCGAGTAACATTCATGCATACCTGATCACGCCATCCCCTTACAGGGTAGGCAAGAAACTGTGCATATAGCTCAAAAAACAACAACTACGTACGTAATCCATCCTCATTAACTTTCTCCACACTTCCCTATCCTTGCATACTCCCTTCTCTTCAACACCATCCATCCACCAAGTCATACATTCTCTTTTAATCTTAAAACTCATTTTTTCACACATTCATCTACAACATTTAACCACGTCCCCTTATTTTTGATCTACACACACTCTACCTTCATATATTTTCGTCACTTGATCCACACTCATCCTCTTAACATCCCCAAAACAATGTAAGACGCTTCTTTAACAGTGTCCACCGCACTCCTTCAGCACCCATTCATTACTTACTCTGTCCATTCGAGTTTTTCCACATACATTTCTTAGATGTCTCATTCAAACTGTATTCACCTTGCTCTTGTGTTTCTACTGACGAGGCCACGCTTCAGATCCAGAAAACAATGTTGGTGCTAACACACCTTATATACAGCCAGCTTTGCCAAGATGGCAAAGTCCGAGTAACAGGCAAAGAGATACAAACAGACGGCATTGCAAATTGTATATATATATATATATATATATGGTTTTAAGGGGTCATGAAACGTCAACATCCACTAAAATCTCGAATTAATTTTTTTTAACGATCACAATACTTCTTCCTCTGACTGAGGGGTAAAAAACAACCACAAACTTTTAAAACGGTAGTTGCGCGGTTGTTGCGCCAGACATCGTCAGTGTTTTCTTGCTGGTTCAGAGAGCGTAGCGCGTCTCACGTCGAATAACACTCGGCTCGGTTGGTTTTTTATCGCAATATCAACGGATAGATGTACGAACCTGTTTACCGCTAAAACAACAAAAAATGTTTGGGAATTTAGCGCGCAAGTTCTGATCAGACCCGCTTATGGAGGCAGGCACAAAGATGAGGGAAACCCAAGGAACGTAGTACTTTGGACTCCGTGCGAATCTTTGCGAGGGGTGTTTACCAAGTTGCACCCTTGATGTGGGGGGTTGTAATCTAGAACGAATATTCTCGCTCTAAAGAACGATGGTTACAGCTCGCAGATAAAACACACTCCATTCTGATGATCCTCCTAAGTTATAAGACAACTAAATAGCTGTTGCCCGCGGCTTTGCTCGCGTGGAAGTTGATTATATACAAATACGAAAATATACATATGTATTTACAGATTAATTTAAAATATTACGTTACGTTGATGACCATAACTTGACCTCAGATCAAAAATAATGCAAGTCCGATACAAACTTTCACCCCCTTTTTCATCCCTTATTAAATAAAATTTCCAAAATT
>CABFVZ010001308.1:80850-92249 GCA_902151445.1 Timema monikensis
TAACAGGCGACACTACCAGCAACACTTGCAAGTACCAGGCGACACTACCAGCAACACTTGCAAGTAACAGGCGACACTACCAGCAACACTTGCGAGTAACAGGCTATACTACCAGCAACACTTGCTAGTACCAGGCTAGACTACCAGCAACACTTGCGAGTAACAGGCGAGACTACCAGCAACACTTGCGAGTAACAGGCGAGACTACCAGCAACACTTAGTAGCCCTTGTGCACAAACATGTGCACCTAGAAGCTGAAATTTCAAAATACAAAGCCACCGTCCACATGAAATCATTAAACTAAAAATATTTCTCCCGTAAAATTTCCACGCCGGGTACTTCAGATAGTGTTCTAGAACACCCGAGAGGCGGTGCTAAAGAAATATATAACACCGATATTTTGCAGGTGATGTATTTACAGTGATATTTTGCAGGTGATGTATTTACAGTGTCTATGGAGACACCAATGTGTTTCATTCTATAAGAAGCAGAAACCAGACACCCATCCCGTGGTCATGGTGCGAGACGACCTGGGATAGGACAGGTAGTCTGATTGCGCATGCGCAATGGGTCGCCACAAGGCGGCCATGTCCTCGACTACCTCGGACCTGAGTACAGTACACCTGTGATTTTCTGATGAATGAACAATTGGAGCACCTTCAAGAACATACAAGATATGATTCTTACAGTCAACAGCGAGTGATCACCATCTACTATATTATTAGTGTTATCTCATAGGTATTATAAAAAGTTACAGCAGATCACATGACTTGACGTATGGATACTTTCAAGTAAATCTAATAGGCTATCTTTTTTTTCTATCAGAAACATTCATTCGTAAGAAAATGGGAGTATATCTGCGACTTTGTCGCCAATATTTAGTCGGCCGTATTTCAATATAATTGGTTTACTTTGTATTTTATTCTTACGTTTAAAAACATTCTTCTTAAAGGGGAAGGTGACCTTGTGGTCCAGGGGTAAGGTGTCAGACCTCTGTGCTAGGGTGGTCCGGAGTTCAATCCTTGGTCCCGGCACAGATTTATCTGATTACCAAACCCTTCCTTCACCTCTGACAAGACATCTTGTGAATGTGGGGAATGCCAGGCCTCCACCGTGGTTCGGATTCCACGTTAAACTGTAGGTCCTCCATTTCATCTCACAATCACCCTACCATTACACATTAGGGTAAGTGCGTATAGTCTGAACGGGTAGTAAGACGCGGTGCTAATAGTAATAATTATAAGAGGGAAACATGGCTGATCTAAAAAAATTGTTGATCTAAACAAACAACAAAGTTTGCAAGAAACTGGCTCCGAGCGATGAGATGGCTGCCACGGGGAGTAACAAACTAAAGAGAGCCAGCCGTGACCAAAGCCCACCGAGAGCTCTTCTGTCACCGGAAGGTACAGGAAGTGCGCGCGCAGTTAAATAACTCCGGAGAAGGTTCGGCAAGAGTAGTCAAGCCGAGACATTCAACCTAATTACACACTCCTTATGATTGTGATCGATACAACCCGACGGCGAGACTGGAACGGATAGGCCTATCAGACAAGAGGTTAGGTCAATCACAGCCCGCATCGGTGGGCAGGAGGACAAAGGTGCCGATTCTCATCTTGGTCCGGTACGCCATTGATGGATGGAAAGCGTGGTTCGAATACCAGCCAGTTGTGTTTTTCCTAAATGTCTTTCACGCAGATTTGGGTGCACTTTTCTAAATTCTACCTTTCCACTTGGATGTTATAACCAGCAAACAACACTATCCAGGCATGGTGTCAACATAAATGGGGGTTTTAAGAACCCGGGTGGCTAAAAGTCGTGTGTCCAAACTCGTTTAGAGAATCTTGATGTCATTTAGAGGCTCAGTTCGTCAAATAGTTTGTAGAGCAGGAATTCCTCCAGTACGGTTCGTAGCAACGGACGTGCGTGGAAATGATGTCTCCTCATTCTCCTCTTGATGTCTCCTCATTCTCCTCCTGATGTCTCCTCATTCTCCTCTTGATGTCTCCTCATTCTCCTCCTGATGTCTCCTCATTCTCCTCCTGATGCCTCCTCATTCTCCTCCTGATGTCTCCTCATTCTCCTCCTCCTGTTTAGAAGCTCTAGTAGCTATAGATTCCCATGGGGACTATTTTAGTTAGATAATATAATAGTTGTAAAATGCTACCCAATTTGTTGGAAATAAGTGTTCACCATCAGTGTTCATCACAGACACCCATGTTTACCATCAGTGTTCACCATGGACACCCGTGTTTACCATCAGTGTTCACCATAGACACCCGTGTTTACCATCAGTGTTCACCATAGACACCCATGTTTACCATCATTGTTCACCATAGACACCCGTGTTTACCATCAGTGTTCATCACAGACACCCGTGTTCACCATCAGTGTTCACCACGGACACCCGTGTTTACCATCAGTGTTCATCACAGACACCCGTGTTTACCATCAGTGTTCATCACAGACACCCGTGTTCACCATCAGTGTTCACCATGGACACCCGTGTTTACCATAAGTGTTCACCATAGACACCCGTGTTTACCATCAGCGTTCACCACAGACACCAGTGTTCACCATCAGTGTTTAGCACAGACACCCATGTTTACCATCATTGTTCACCATAGACACCCGTGTTTACCATAAGTGTTCACCACAGACACCAGTGTTCACCATCAGTGTTTAGCACAGACACCCATGTTTACCATCATTGTTCACCATAGACACCCGTGTTTACCATCAGTGTTCACCACAGACACCAGTGTTCACCATCAGTGTTTAGCACAGACACCCATGTTTACCATCATTGTTCACCATAGACACCCGTGTTTACCATCAGCGTTCACCACAGACACCAGTGTTCACCATCAGTGAAAATACCCTGATCAAGACCAGTAAGAGAGTTCTGTGATGATCCAACCTTGCAAGTCACATGTATTCGTGGTGATCCAAACCGTGACAGACCAGACTATACAACACCATGACACGTGTATTATAAGGCCTGGCAGATTATTTGCTTAACCCGCGGCATTCACTGGTGTCCCAAGTTGTTTTTTCTGAATGGCCTTGCTCTACTATGAGGGCTAGAGATAGCGTTTACAACTAATTACCCAGCGAATGGATACTTTTTTTTGTACGTTTTAATTATTTTTCTGCGGGTTCCCATAACCCATTCACGTAAAAAAAACAATATTTGTTCTTCGTTTCTATAGTAGGCTTATTTAAAAAAAACAATAATATATATATAATTATTATAATTAATTATGAATGTAAAACTTGAGATCTTAACTCACATGACGGGAAGATATTTAGAGTGATCAAAAACTGTAATTAAGAAAAATATTTTTCCAAAAAAGGACTAAGCTGAATAGTTGGGGAGGTTACATAACGAAGAGTGTCATAGCCTGTCCTCATCACCAGACAGTCGTGGTATTAGATTGTCGCTGGTTACGGTGGACAAGGCATGAACGCGGTTCTAGATATTTCTTAATTCACGCTGCGAGTTAGTGATTGGCAAACCCAATGGGAATAAACCATTGGGAGGGCCTAGAGGCAGATGGGAGAATAACATTTAGAATGGACCTGAAATAAATACGGTGTAATGAGATGGACTGGATAGAACTATATCAAGATATGGATAGGGTGTAGTGAGGTGGACTGGATAGAACTATCTCAAGATATGGATAGGGTGTAGTGAGGTGGACTGGATAGAACATAACTCAAGATATGGATAGGGTGTAGTGAGGTGAACTGGATAGAACTATCTCAGGATATGGATAGGGTGTAGTGAGGTAGACTGGATAGAACTATCTCAAGATAGGAATAGGATGTAGTGAGGTGGACTGGATAGAACTATCTCAAGATAGGAATAGGATGTAGTGAGGTGGACTGGATAGAACTATCTCAAGATAGGAATAGGATGTAGTGAGGTGGACTGGATAGAACTATCTCAAGATATGGATAGGGTGTAGTGAGGTGGACTGGATAGAACTATCTCAAGATATGGATAGGGTGTAGTGAGGTGGACTGGATAGAACTATCTCAAGATAGGAATAGGATGTAGTGAGGTGGACTAGATATAACTATATCAAGATAGAAATAGGGGGCTTACTTTTTTAAGTGCGTCAATGAGCTTTCGAGTTCCTTAACGAGTGATGGCATGGGGTAAGTTTAATCATATATCATAATTATAATTTATAATAAAGTTAAAAGTATTCTAATTAATTTGAAGTTGCAAATTTCCCATCGACAAACCGGGAGCGGACCCTTAAAAATTGTCTCCAACCTTATAGTTTACCAGACAGTCTGATAAAACGCGTAAGACTAATCTAAAAAAAAAACCTGGACCTCCACTTACCATTCGCTCTCGCGCTTCGAGAACTTGGGAGATTTCCTCGGACTCCTGGAACAAATAAATATAACATTTACCCGTTAATTACTCCATTGTATGATTGGAGTTATGCACATTTCAAATACAGACCCAATTGAAAGATGACATCTAAATAAGGAATTCAAGCTACAATCCAAATTTCCTTGGTATGGTACCTCATATACTGTACACCTATCAGGGTGTCTTCCTATACACTAGAGTCGCGATTATCCGGCCTAAGGCGGCATTCCGGGCCGGATAATACGGAATCCTAGTATACATAATTTTCACAATGGCTTTGCCTACTCTTTAATATTTTCACAGACCATTTAATTTTGTTTTAATATATACTATCCATTTTCTGATTGCAATGTAAAATAGGAATACGGTAATTGTATGGGAAAAGTAAAATTAAACGAGAAATACATTTTTAAAATACATTTTCAAAATAAAATACTCTATAGTAAAGACTCTCTTTGCTTGTTGTGGGCTCCGCCCCCAAACCCCCCGAGAATGTAAACTAATGTAATTCCTGCATTGTTTTGAACGTTGATTTATTTTTACAATTTTATGATTCTAGCTGTCTCATAAGTGTGTCAGAAAATTTAAATATGTGGAGAAAATACGCAAAATGTACCTACAATCAAAAAATCTAGCTCTGGTACAATCAGTTTTTCTCATAGGTCTTACCGTTTAGTAACAAGAGACTTCCAAAGAAAGGTCCGCACCGACTTTAAAGTTGCTCCGCCATTTTGAATTTTGAATTTTTAGGAATTTTCTCGTCGGTTACAGGCTAGGAGCTATAAGTTTGCCAAATTTTAAGTTTCTAGCTCATCTGGAAGTGGGTGAACATTAATGTCAGTGATTGAGTCGGCCATGTGTCTTTATAGTAGTATAATGAGATACGGATGAGGGTTAAACTTGAAAAAATGTACCTACATTAGTAAGAGTGTAAAACCATTAAAGAAAGTATGAATGTACCTTGAATGCGAATATATCTCCGACCTTCCTTTGCCATATACGACCCATACGAAACGAGACTAACGCCTTTGTTACGCGTGTCTGGAGAATACACAATCAACTCGAGACGCCTCACTCATCTTTAACCGACAGAAGCTTTCGTTTAACCTAAAATAACAAGTTCGCCTTGAATTTGTCCTGGTCCCTTCACGGAATCGCTTAAGGCGCGTTTTAATTTAGTTTTTTTTTTTCTTCCTTCACTGCGGTTGTTCATATTCGTTGACCTTTTATTGACTAAAGGCTGTGTAATCTCCAGCAGCGAGAGGCTTGGTGGGTTAAGTAACGTTAGACAACCCCCACCTTGGGAAGAGTCTCGGCTTGGAGACGTTTCAATCAGCGCACTCACAGTAATGACTCAGTGACTCTCTTGAGGTGTGTGGGAGATACGGAGCACGTGAGAGATTTGTAAGAGAGAAAACTAAATCTACTGTAGGGTGGGTGGTGACAGCTACCAGAAGGTCCATTGCAAAGATTGACTGTAAGTTACTAATGCCAACCCGCTTGTCTAACGCGCTACTCTCGTGATAAACTATGTGATGTTACTGTTCGTTGTTTACATCGGTAGTCATCATCGTAGTTTTACAGTTCACGGTTCATACCTCGCGGAGGGCAACACGTTTATAATATCATTTGTTTCTAGAGACTGACTCACCACTTACGAGGATTAGTTCACTTTGGATCTTTTTATCAGTTTATAATTTAAATCACGCTTGTAACTCTAATCAAGTGTTTATTCAGCGGTATTGGTGTATTGGACATTATACCACTATAAAGCCCCATGGCTGACTCACTCACTGACATTCATGTTCACCCACTTCCAGATGAGCTAGAAACTTGTCATTTGGCAAACTTATAGCTTCTAGCCTGTAACTGACGAGAAAATTTCAAAACTTTTAAAAAATTAATTTTTAACCTCAGAAAAAAATTATAAATGTTAGAGAAACTTTAAAGTTGGTGCGGACCTTTCTTTGAAAGTCTCTTGTGGCTAAACGATAAGACCTATCAAAAAACGGCTCTGGAATTACATTAGTTTACATCCACATGGAAAGAAAACTCATTGGGGGCCCCCAACGAGCAAAGCGAATTAGTATATATATATATATATATATATATATATGCAGGAGAGCCGGACCAGTGGTAAGACACGGATAACTATATTAAAAAACACTTTAGCCTGTCCTGTTATCCGTGTTTTCTACAGAGAGAGTATATTCTTGATAAAGCACATCTTGGCATCAGCTCGTAGGAGGCTCGACGCCGGCACCTTACACCAGAGGGCGTCTACCCTCGTGACTAACGCGCAGTCATGTTACGTGGACCTGCAGTAACCTCGCAATAACGGTCGTTACCAAACCGGTCCACTGAGACAGAAACAAGCAAGAGACGGAGAGGAGGGTATCCACGAATATCCGCATTTATCTATATATTAGCACCGCGTATTACTACCCGTTCAGGTTATACACCTAAGTACTATTTACGCTAGTGGGTTAGGAATTTGGAAGGTTGAATTTAGAGGAATTGAACCCATATGTGTGGAGGGAGAGTGGAAAACCATTTAGGGAAATTCACCCCCCACTTCAACCGACAGAGATTCGAACCTCGATCTCCCCGTCCTCGGCAGTCTGGACTTTAGTTGTAGAACCTGACGAAACAAGACTCTTTGATAGTCCGAAACATCGATGTAGGGATATTGTGAATATTGTATATGAAGGAGGTTGGCCGAGTCTCTTGTCTGAATGAAAGTATCGCTAACTAAACAGCATTGGGCCCGTGTCTACCCCTGCCTGACTACTACCCGGCAGACAGAGAAGAAAGTGAAAACTACCTGCAACAGGTTCTTCACACACAGGAAGAAAGGAACACGGAGCTAACTATACTCTTACCTACGCCAGGAGAGGTGCTAATTGACAGAAAACAAGGCTCATTGCAAGCAATGGCTGAAAATAACTAATGTCAACCTAGTCAAAAATAACTATTATTTGCTTCCTAATATTATATTATCAAACAATTGTAAAAATACTTCGCTAGGAACTACTGTATAATAGAGGTTTAGTAAATCATTGGAAGAACGAAATGTATCAATTAGAATTATGTTGTTTTGTTTTGCAATTGTGGCAACAAGAGATATTATAAACTTAGTACAAGAAATAATAAACTAAAAATTAGGATTATCACACTATCTTCTTATAGCTGGCCACCAAAAAAAATTAAAGAATTATTAGGCCTATAGCCTAAAGAACGAGCCGTACAAAATAATAGTTTCAATCTATTTTGTAAACCGTTCATAAACACAACCAAAGACAGTTTGTATGGCGTCATCCATCACCCCTCCTTGTTTCAGCTGGTTCGCCATCTTAATTTAAGAAGAGAACGCGTAGTGTTTTAAGTTCTTTTTTAAAAAGATTTTATAAGTAGATCCCAGACGCCACTTCAACATACACAAAAAAAGCATCTAAACTGTTATTTTATTAGTTAGTGTCTCAATCGTGTATAATGGTCAAGTAAAAGAAAAAAAAATAATTTAAAAAAAGTTTGTTGTGAAAGTTTCTATTGTCAATAGTAACAACTAAACACATGGTCTTACATATCATATGTTTGGTCGAATGGATACATTGTAACATTACCTAGCTGTCGGTTACTACCTCTCCTATCGTAGATAGGGTATAGAACCGCGCCCACAGACTGTGACCGACAGTAAAACTGGTCAAACAGAGCTTCGAACCAAGGAAAGAAATGATCCACCAGCTGAGATACACAGTGGTTTGATGCATTGTTTATCAAACCATGGCCCATGACGGCCTGTCAAATGGTCCGTAGGATCAGAGTAATAAAAATAATTAAATAATGTTAGTCGCAAATATTACAAAAATTAGGACTATTAAATATCCATACTATGCTGTAATCATTCTTAAAGCTCAAAAAACAACTCCATACTTAATCCATCCTCACTAACTTTCTCCACACTTCACTGTCCTCACTCCCTTCATTCAACAACATCCATACATCGACGAGTCAATAAATTAATTTTTGTCTTGCAATTATAGTCCTTAAATGGAATTGCCTGGTAATCTGTTTCCTCCCTACCCCCCCTCTCCCCCTCCAGAGGGCCGCGGTAGTTCTCCAGAACGTAAAGCTTCCATCTGGTGTTCATTCATCAGCACAACTCTGAGGAACACTGGTTTAGTGTGTCCTGTCTAGCCCAGTGATTGGTCTGGACGATGTGTTTTGTTTGTTAGTTTAGTGTGTCCTGTCTAACCCAGTGATTGGTCTGGACGATGTGTTTTGTTTGTTAGTTTAGCACCGCGTAAATATGTTAGAGCGAGTTTATGAATCCAAAGAAGATGTCGAGAAGAATTCCTGTTAAAAGTGAGGTTTCTAAGAATATTCCGACACCTTAGCTCAGTCGGTAGCGGGTCTGTCTACTGAGCTAAAAGGTCCCTGGTTCGAATACCTGCATATAGCTTAACTACACGTATCATTGGTAAATGTTGGTTTCCCCTTTCATTGTGATAAATTAACGGCAGGAAATTGGATGCTGTGTCTGTTCTAGATTTTGCCAGGCTCAAGTATCGATGGACAGTTAGTTAGTAAATAATATAAATAGGCAATAAATATTTGAATACATATTTTATTCAAAGCATGAGTTAATTATTAATTACTAACACTGGGTTACTGTAATTTACCCTGACCAAACATAATGTGTCAGTCACATTTCCGAGAATTTCAGAGATACTTTAAGGGTTCCTCTGTGCAAAAAAAAAAGTTGGGAATCACTCACTAACTTTAATTAACAGGGTGAGGGAGGACAAATTAAAATAAAGTGCCGCTTAGTTCGCCTGGGGGGTGGGTGGGGGTGGTAAGAAAAACCACTTCAAAGGGAATGTGTTTGTTGTGAAAAATTGCCACCACTTTCGAATGACAATATAAAAAAGGATTATCTTGGGTGTGATTTCTTTATCAGGCTAAGATTGAACTGATCTTTATCTTAGTAAAGTATTTATTTAACGTCATTACTGCACTGAACAAGGTGATCACGTGATCTGATATCGCACGTGCTGCTATTTCACTTCATAGGAAACTGGAATGACTAAAATTTGACCTTCGATTGAGACCGGCGTGGAATATTTACGGTCCCGAATAAGATTCGGTGAATTTAATGAAAAATATGTTTTCTCTCGAAGGGAATTAATTACCCGGCGCGTGACGACACCTGAGCTTCTTCCAAAAGGGCTGTTTACGAAGATTTTGATTCCAGAACATTCTCTAAGAAACGGAATGCAGCCGTCTTTTGTCCCTCCTCCCTTGTCTCCTGAGAAGATTTCACCTGGGTGGCTGACAGACACAGAAGGATGTATCACCACGCAGACATTTATTGCTAAAGATAGTGTTAAGGGAATTTTTAATGTTATCTTATTAGATCTGATTGATTATCTCTATTAATTAATCAAAGGGATGCATAAAATATAATCATTACAAGCCACTCAAGTCCCCTAAAAATGAGCCTGTGGGCGAGGGTTTGATCCTGGGAGGAGGCATGCCTGTGACTGCTTGGAGCGTAGCAAGGTGAGTCTGTGACGTCATTGTCACAAGTGAAGCGTGCACACCTCTACTCGGGGAGATCTGCCACAGTCGACTAAACATCGAGGTGAGGCTGCCTATAATCCCAACGTGTTAATATTGTATCCCTCCGCCTGGCTAGAGCAAGGTATAGCTTGACCATGGTGCACTCATCTATAGCCTGGTACAGCTTGACCATAGTGCACTCATCTATAGCAAGGTACAGCTCGACCATAGTACACTCATCTATAGCCAGGTACAGCTCAACCATAGTACACTCATCTATAGCCAGGTACAGCTCGACCATAGTACACTCATCTATAGCCAGGTACACCTCGACCATATTACACTCATCTATGAACCGGTGCAGCTTGACCATAGTACACTCATATATAGCCAGGTACAGCTCAACCATAATACACTCATCTATGACCCAGTGCAGCTTGACCATAGTACACTCATCTATATCAAGGTACAGCTCGACCATAGTACACTCATCTATATCAAGGTACAGCTCGACCATAGTACACTCATCTATAACCAGGTACAGCTCGACCATAGTACACTCATCTATAGCCAGGTACAGCTCGACCCTAGTACACTCATCTATAACCAGGTACAACTCGACCATAGTACACTCATCTATAACCCGGTACAGCTCGACCATAGTACACTCATCTATAACCCGGTACAACTCGACCATAGTACAATCATCTATAACCAGGTACAGCTCGACCATAATACACTCATCTATAACCAGGTACAGCTTGACCATAGTACACATCTCTATAACCCGGTACAGCTCGACCATAGTACACTCATCTATAGCCAGGTACAGCTCGACCCTAGTACACTCATCTAAAGTTGACATTTTCCACTCTGAAAAGTATTTATGTTGATTAGGAGCTTAATGTCCGGGAAACTAAAGGAAACTCTTATAGGACCGTATAATAGATCTTTGGGAATGGAATGACGTCATTTGTGGAGAGCTTACTACACAAATTGTATAGTCATTTGTTTTTTCTCCTCCCCTACAGTAGCCCTGTGGCTTCTTTGGTGCTGACTGACAGCTGACTTCTGGTATATACCTAAATGTTGACTGTCAGAAGTGACAGCTGCTAAATACATGTTTTTGCAGATCATATGGTTCGGCGTAGGGATACATAATTTGGTCTGGTAACTTTTCAAAGCCGTCAGCTCTCAGCTGTGAGCTGTCAGTCAGCACCAAAGAAGTCATGGGGCTACTGTAGTTGTTCTACTGCAGGAAAGTTCCCTCCAAGAACGTTAGGATTCTGGTAGGTAAAAAGGCCTTTCAGATGTCCATTCTTATTGTAGAAATGTACCCTTATTTACGTGGGTAGAGAAAGGGGGATTTTTTTTATATATAATATACTATGTATATAATTAATGCACTCGGCCGGAATTCAAGCAATAAGTCTCCGGTAAGCTAGTCTAG
>CABFVZ010001308.1:93853-109095 GCA_902151445.1 Timema monikensis
CTGTGCAAAATACCCAAGTCAGGTGGTCCCAGGGGATCGAGGGAGGTGGACGGGCGTTGACAGGGCTCTGAAGGGTGGCTGGAGAGAGGGTTCAAGGACGTGGGCAAGTTGAGGTAATGGATTGAGAGGGGAAGAGGGAGTTTGTTATTGAGGAGTCTGCGTCAGTGAGCTTCTTTCCTCACCCTTTAAAACGAGTTCATGACGAGGTGCTCTGAATTAGCTTAGTGAGGACTATGACGAGGTGCTCTGAATTAGCTTAGCGAGGACTATGGAAACGTTGGGCCCAGGGCGCTAAACTGAGTCAGGCAGCCGGCCAAGGGCGCTAAACTGAGTCAGGCAGCCGGCCAAGGGCGCTAAACTGAGTCAGGAAGGCGGCCCAGGGCGCTAAACTGAGTCAGGAAGGCGGCCCAGGGCGCTTACTCAGAGGGTGAATAAATTCAGAATTAAACAGTACTAAGGTTTGTATATCTCTGACCCTTCTTGCACGATCACAGCATGTCCATGATTCATTTGTTTGGGGAGCTCTCTTCAGTCCTCAATATCCTTGAAAGGTCAACAAACAAACACACAAACTCTTACAATCTAATGTGCATGCTAGCACGGGATGATAGGACAAGATATAATATCTACAGTTTCATTAAATTAGTTTACTGAAAATGTGCCATCTTTAGTTGGCATAATTTGTGTGGATTATATTTTCAGTAAGCTATATAAATCATTAATAAGAACAAAAATGAAAAATTTAGGGTCGCTCAAGTATCTGATGAAAACTTCCCCCCACGTCATCATCCAAGCCAATGTTTGAAGAGTATAATTATGTAATAGTCTCTAGGTACCGTGGTCACTCGGCCCAGTTCCTTCGGGCAAATCCCCATTGCGGAAAATTTGCACATTTAGGTGTAGGTAGATTGATAAGTACTTCCCACGTTTCATCAAGGAATGTGGCGGTCAGGCTTCGTGGTAGCTATACTCCATTCACGGTAGGAATTACTCTCTGAAAGGTCTTTTTTCCTACCAATATCCTACTATATAATAGATTTCTGGAAGGGAAAAATACCTTTCAGAAAACAATTCCTACGGTGAACAGACTTTAGTGTGATGTTGACAACAAAAACATTGTATTGCTTATGTCTCAAACGGACTGCGTTCAATTCAACTCTGGTTTTAGAGTTGGTAGAGTTTCACCTGGTTAGCATCCGTCAATCTATCGCATTCTTGTGTCTCAACTCTCAGATGTGTAAGAATCTAGGACAGCGGTCCCCAACATTAACACTAGACATTATACTATCTTAGTAACGGGACGCAAACAGGTGGATGTAAGTGGCGGGCAGGGGTTTCCAACTTAAAACCGCCAGAAATCAATCTACGAGTCTAGTTCAGGGGCTCGTCATAATCGGTTAGCGAGTTAAGTAAACAGGGCTCACGCCGATACACAAAGCATTATTAAAATATAGCACAGTTAAGTTTATTACCGAATGAGCACTAGTTGAAACTTTCATGGATCAAGGCCAAGTCAAAACTTTCAGTTTTTCGGCTAAAAATATAGGTTTTAATACAATAGATTACTTTTTCCAAAATTCTTCGCAAGCCACAAAAATAAAAAACTGCGGGCCACGTGCAGCCCACGTGTCACCGGTTGGAAACCCCTGGAATAAATAATAATAATAATAATAATATGTCACATCCTTCTAACTCCCCCCCTCTATTCCCCCTCATTTTCCTATTAGGTTATCTTTTTTATGAATAATAATTTTTAAAATTGAAATAAGCATTTTTTTAAATTTGTATTAACATTGTTAACTAAGAATTATAAAATATATTACACAGCTAAAAATAAACAAAAAAACTAAAGTTTAAATAACATTATTATTGGTGACCTGGTGGTCTAGGGGTAAGGTGTTGATGTTGGACTTCTGTGCTAGGGTCCAGGGTTCAATCCTCGGTCCCGGCACAGATTTATCTGATTGCCAAACCCTTCCTTAACCTCTGACAAGACGTGTATTAATCACAACTTGTGAATGTGGGGAATGCCAGGCCTCCACCATGGTTCGGATCCCACGTTAAACTGTAGGTCCTCCAGTTCATCTCACTATCACCCTACCATTACATATTGATGTAAGTGCGTATAACCCGAACGGGTAGTAAGACGCGGTGTTAATAATAATAATATTGTTATTTACTAATTTAATGATTGTTATGTTTCATATTTTGAGTAAAACAACATTTTCCCCGATTTCATTGACTTAATCCAATTTTTTACCCCGATCACTTCAAATTCCCGGCTAATTCCTTGATTTTACCGGATGCTAGACACCCTGACCCGAAAGGGCCGTAGGACGCTGTGACAAAATAATAATAAGGAAAGCATGTCCTTGGAATTGAAGGTATTGTTTATAAGGCAAGTATCATCCCTAACCATAGCCTCAGGTGGTTGGACGGGGAGAACCTGTTATAGGTGCATATGACACATACTCATACATCGCTCGCTAGAAGGTCATGTCCTACACGCTGTCAAGTTGAAGGTGTATTGGAAGTGGGACAAGAGTACTTCCAACCCTCGTGTGTGTGTGTGTGTGTTAACAGCTCCTCTACATATGTCGGTAAAGACTAGTTGACCGTCCCCAAGCTTCTAGTACAGTTAAGTTACTCTTAGGGCGGCTGGAATAGTCAAGTACGCGTTTGTACACGCTAGAAAGCGAGTGGGTTTATAACGTTCCTGGATGGAGGTGTCCGGTAATAGGAGAAGAGACAGGGAAGGGGGAAAATACAAATCATAATACAATGTATGTTGTAACCCCCCTATTAAATGACATCAGTCTATTCACAAAGATCCATTCTAACCTCCTATAACAGTGTGTTGTGACTATTAAATTACATCATTCTACTCACAAAGATCCATTCTAGGCTCCTATATCAGTGTGTTGTGTCTATTAAATGACATCATTCTATTCACTAAGATCCATTCTACGCTCCTATAACAGTGTGTTGTGTCTATTAAATGACATCATTCTATTCACTAAGATCCATTCTACGCTCCTATAACAGTGTGTTGTGACTATTAAATGACATCATTCTATTCACAAAGATCCATTCTACGCTCCTATAACAGTGTGTTGTGTCTATTAAATGACATCATTCTATTCACTAAGATCCATTCTACGCTCCTATATCAGTGTGTTGTGACTATTAAATGACATCATTCTATTCACTAAGATCCATTCTACGCTCCTATAACAGTGTGTTGTGACTATTAAATGACATCACTCTATTGACAAAGATCCAGTCTACGCTCCTATAACAGTTACCTTTCGTTTCGCGGACATTTTAGCTCTTAATGATCAAGAGAAATATATGGATTTTTGTAATTTTCAGAGGGAAAATGTCAACTTTTAGACTATGTTTATAAGTCTATATAATATGTATACAGTCATTGAAAAAAGGTTTGTGTTCATTCCAGTAAACAGCTCGTGTAGGCTACTAAGGCTTTGTTAACATTTAACCTAAGCACATCTTATTGGCACTATCTCGGCCACCTAAGCAACCTCCTTAAGGTAGGAGTGAAGACGACACGATTAAAGGCTGAGGTTTTTACAGTTCTCATGGCCTTTTTATTTTTCAAAAAAACAACAAATATTACTCCGGTTTAAACGTGTAGTTATAATTTCCTTGATGTTGTGTGATATTAGCAGGTTGTTGAATATATCTGTTGCGAGCATAGCATTAGATGACAAACCTTTTAAATAAGAGAAAAAGTTGTCATTCAATTCCAAAACATCCTTAACTGATATTTAGGAATGGTTGATAGCAAGCACCATGGGAAGAAAATTTAACTATGTTTATGATGGACAAATATTCCATTTATTTTGACCAAAAAAAGTTTTGATGTAAAAACTACAAAAACACAAGACATTTTGTCGAGATCCCTCCATTCCCTCCTTAGAAACTTCACTGTAACGCTACCATGTTTCCCTCCTGGATGGAAAGTGACCGTCAGGTTAGCTCAACCAGGAGATAGACGTTCCCCATCCCCTGCTTAGAAACTTCACTGTAACGCTACCATGTTTCCCTCCTGAATGGGGGTGACCGTCACGTCAGCTCAACACGGAGATAGACGTTCCCTCCATCCCCTCCTTAGAAACTTCACTGTAACACTACCATGTTTCCCTCCTGGATGGAAAGTGACCGTCAGGTTAGCTCAACCAGGAGATAGGGGAGTTCCCTGAGGAAGGTGAGCTATGTGAAACACTTGAGCTGTTACTGAAGTACTGGGTTTAATGCGCCCTACAAATGAAAGGAAGAAAACAACGCCCTGTGCCTCCAAATTGGGTCTCCGGTTCAATCATCTTGCTAGAAAATATTTACATGCGTTATATATGGTTGTTTTAACACTTAGAATATCTCAGATAAATCGTCGTATTTGTTAAGAGCTAATTATTTTACAATTTTCAAGGGCGTTCATGAGAGGATAAATGTTTAGGTTAAGTTTATATTGGTGAGCTGAAACTATCCCTGGAACCAATGAATACGGTGCTAGGGTTGGTGTCAATTACATCGGTCCTAAGATAGTAGTAGTCGTGTGTTGAAGTCACCTGGTACATTCCAATTTTATTGCGAATACGCTAGCCTTTTGAAAGATTTGTTTTTATTACTACCAGGACCCTACGATAATACCTCCTTGATGGCCATTCGTAAGAAAATCGGACTACACCAAAACATAATATGGTGCTTCTACCAAGCGTTTGCTAAGGTTGGTTATGAAGTGTTGCTGTCTCAGGTTAAGTCAAGTATCTTTCCACAACTCACGTGTAACGAAGTGCCAACATCCAGACACTCCTTGTCCGATAGTTCTCACCCCTCTGGAACAGTGTGAGGGTAAATATACTCTATCCACGGTAGGAGAGAAGGTGACAGTGGGGAAAAGGCACCCTGTATAGATTCCACAAAACATATTACATGCAAGACCACATGTCTAGTTGTTGTTAATTACAGCAGTCGACACCTTTACAACAAACAATGTGTTTTAATATTTTTTTAAACCGTTTTTAAATTAATTAAATACGACCTTATGAAAATAACCCTCCGGGTGTTTCTTTTTTGCAAAAGCGACGACTGTGGTTCACGTTAAAATGTTGTTTTTTGTTTTCAAACAAAAGCTTCTAAAATGATGCGTTCTCTTCAAAAATGATGATGGCGAACCATTCGAGACAAGGGGGGTTGTTGACGTCATACAAACAGTCTTCGGTTGTGTTCATGCGCATGTTTTTACAAAATAAAATAAAAGTTTAATTTTGAAACTAATATTTCGCATAGCTTTCACACATTTATTTTTGTGATCAATTATAAGAAGATACAAATGTAAATATAATAATTTTTAATATATTATTTTGTTCTTTCAGTCAGTTAGCGACCCGCCTCGGTGGCGTAGTTAACTAGCACGCTAGTCGTGTTGAGCTCGACTGCCAAGGACGGGGAGATCGAGGTTCGAATCTCGGTCGGGTGAACTGGGGGTGGTTTTTCCTAAAATGGTTTTCCACTCCCTCCAGTCAAATGCGGGTTCCCTTCCTCTAAATTCAACCTTCCCAATTCCTAATCCATTAGCGTAATTAGAACTTAAGCGTATAACCTGAACGGGTAGTAAGACGCGGTGCTAAATACAAAATAAGTTAACAAAACATCCAATTATACAGTTAATCTTTAGGGAAGTGAGTATTATTAGAATTGTTTGATACAATTTTTTTTATTTCTAGTAAAGTAATACTAGAAAAATAATTATTATTCCCTAACAGGTTGACATTAGTGACTTTCAGTCGAGGTTTGCAATGAAGAATCTTCTGTTATGTCACTTAGCACCTCTCTTACCGCAGATGGCCTAAACAACACTCGGTTCTGCAATAAAAGATAAAATTGACTGCGTACAACGGTTCGCGGTGTTAAATAACGGGTCCACCAATCATGCCAACAACATTTATAAACCGCCTTGGTGGTCGAACGGTCTATGGGGCCAGTCTCGCAATAGGCTGGACATCTTAGTCGGGTGTATTGAGAGCACTATTTTTCTAAATAGTTTCCCACTCCTCCTCCACACAAATGTGGGTACACTTCCTCTAGGTTAGACATTAGTCACTAGGCGTATAGCTCGGGTACTAAGACGCGGTGACAAACAAACAAAAATCACCATAATGACATAATCAACCATTTTGTTTGATAAACTCATAACCAAAGTATATTAGGATCCAGTAGTAAAGCCCTTTATTGATAGCTAGGAGCACTCGACCTTGGTAGTCTTTGGGTCCTGAGACGAGCAGTTTACCCCATGTACGTGGGTTCAAACCCAACCGGGGTCTACAATTTTTTTTCTTGAGCGATAAAAAAACCGTAGCACAACTTTCTTCGAAATGGAAGTAAAGCTATCGATCCCATGTCAATTGTGGAATATGTAGAAAAACCCTCGAAGGTATGTGATAATACCTTTCCCGGTAAAATTGGTAGATCCCCTTCGCTCTCGCTCATAGAAAATCCTCGTGTGCTGATATAATGTCGGTTCAGCAAGTGCACGATAGTAAGACGACAGCAACTTAAAATACATGCAAAATTATATAAACGTAGGAGAGTAAATTTTATAAACATTTGGAGGGGGCGGGGGGGGGGAATCAAGTGTGTGGGGGTAGAGGGAGGATGTAAAAAGTTAATTAACTCTGCTAGAAAAGAACGTCATATCACTTTCAACTGGAGACCAAATGATACAGCAAAGAACATTCATTCAATGAAAATGATTGAGAGATCTCCAGTGCTGGTAATATTCACCCTCCTCATCCTGTTACTTTGCTCTAAGCCTTGTACAGTCCATCTTTCATAGAGAGGACCGTTTAGAAAATACAAACCTATTTCTCGCAGTGAGAACATTTTAACAGAGGTACAGTATTTTATAGGTATTCGTAGTATCCATCAAAAGTGGTCTAACGACTTGACGTATGAATACGTGAAAGTATTTATTTATTTCCTGTTCGGGCATTACGCGTGTGTTAAGGACGAGAAAGGTTTAATTTAGAGGAAATGTTCCTGTTCGTATAGGGAGAGGGAAAAACCTTTTAGAGTAGGAAAAAAATCTTCAGTAAATCGAACCGGGATTCAAACTCCGATCTTACAGCTATTGGCAGTCCAATCTATTGCGAGACTGACGTATTAAGACCATTTTAACACCGAAATGGGTTAGAAGCATCTAATTTTCAAAACATTAGCCGGAGGTAGAATGGTCCCAGCCAACCCCCCTAAGAAATATAATTACCGCCCCCTCTACACCGCTACTGCTCCTAACCTAGGTCAACAACTCTTGACACACATGACGCGGTTCACCTCGCCATTCATAGTATCTGTCCCGTGCGTGAGGTCACACCCCCCCCCCCCTTTTATATGTGAAGGGAACGGGGGGTAGGGGGGCAGACTTGTCCCAGAAGCGGGTGACCCACTCCACTCTATCTGAGTGGGTCGCGTGGTCAGTGTATTCTATCGGTAACACCACCCACCTCCGCCCCCTGGGGCTAACTGCCCTCGAGAGGGCTCGTGAATTAAGTGGGAAGTTCAATGACCTCCGGTTTTAATTCTCGAAAAACCATCCATAAAATACAAACGCATTTATTCACGAGCAACAGTGAACAGATCCCCTTCAATGACCGAAGGGTCTAAGGTGTCGCTCGTGTAAGACTGGTGCCTACTCAAGACAAGATCAGGGTTTGAATCCCGGTCGGGTCTACTCAGGGTGTTTATTCCTAAATGGTTCCCCAATCTCTTTCCGCCCTAATGGGGCTTCCTCATCTCTAACCCCTCTGCTCCATTAAAGTAATATCACCATCATCATGCCTGCAGCCTGAACAGGTATAACGTGGTTATAAAAACTTTCCAAGTCAAGGGTCAACAACCGGTCGATCTCGGGGGAAACTTAGTCTAGCTCTGAGCCGGGCCCACTCTTGTATCATTACCATTGTTTTGTTCGGTGGCACATCAAGACACGTGACACGTACAGACATGTATCTTCACCCCGTGACACGTACAGACATGTATCGTCACCCCGTGACACGTACAGACATGTATCTTCACCCCGTGACACGTACAGACATGTATCTTCACCCCGTGACACGTACAGACATGTATCTTCACCCCATGGTTCAGCTCCTTCTGGTGCGACAGCGAGATTACCGACCGTAAGCGCAACGCACGGATGTGATGCGAGTATCGCTCTTGTCTAGTCTAGGATACAGATACGAGGATACGTACGATACAAGTGTGGACCCGGCTTTATAAACCTATATAGTCAATAAAAGTGCATCTTCAAGTCTTATAAACTTGCAATCGTAGCTAAGCTACTTTCAAATAACAGTAGCGGTAGCGTTATCGTTACAAGACAATTAAATAGGTTGTAATATTAAAATGTGTAGACATTTGACTATCTTTCATTTCGTTTATTTATTTGAGGAATTTAACGTACACTTTGTAAACAGACATTATACCAGCACACGACTTACAAGATAAATTTAATTTAGAACAAACACAACATCCAGCCTCAAGCCATTAATTTATCACAGTGAAAAGGGAAATCCGTACATCACCAAATGATAAATTTTTCGCCCATGCTAAGAATCGAACCCGGGACCCTACTTCTGTAGATAGACATGCTACCGACCTGGATAAAGATTTTGTCTTATCTGTTATGGTGATACTGGTATTTTATGATGATGATGATGATGATGTACCCGTATATGTCTTACTACACACACTTATTATCACACGGCTATGACGGTCTCATTTTACGTTTCTCACTGTAGGATTAATGATTGGTTGATTGTCGAAATTAGTAAAGATTAAACATTGTACTCAATTTATTTTAGTAATTTCGCTTTTATTATTATAAAATTGATATTAAAATAATTCAGTTTTTGTTCATTTACGAACTGACGCGGAGAGCCAGAGCTAGTGCTGTTACAAGCTGAGATTTTCTCTCTCTCTGAATTACTATAATTCTGTGTGATATGTTTTCTGTGTGATATGATCTCTGTGTGATATTACTAAGTTTCTGTCTGGATTTATAAGCACACGCTGCTTATATATATGACCTACCCCTTGCTTCTTGGACCCCTTGTCACTAGTGTCAAAACTAACCAATAGGAGAACTCCTGGCAACTTGATGCTGTGAAGGCCGGCTTCCTATTGGGTAAGGGAAGCTAGCACATCGCCTGATTTTCAACTAGAACAAAGGTAGTTTTTTTAAAAGAAAGAAAGTTTTAAAACGTAATATATTGACATTACTTCTGAGAACGCCTGATTCTCCATGGATTAAAAGGAAAATATCATTACACTGTTCTTTTTTTTCCCTTGGAAGGTGAGGATATAAGTATTCGAGTAAAGATTGATTCTAAGGAGCATATTACTATTATTATTATTATTAGCACCAGATCTTACTACCCGTTCGGGCTATACGCACTTACGCTAATGTGTAATGGTAGTGTGATTGTGAGATTAAATGGAGGACCTACAGTTTAACGTGGAATCCGAACCATGGTGAAGGCCAGGCATTCCCCACATTCATAAGTTGTGATTAATACACGTCTTGTCAGAGGTGAAGGAAGGGTTTTGAAATAGGATTAATCTGTGCCGGGACCGAGGATTGAACCCCTGACCCCAGATCAGAAGTCCGACACCTTACCCCTAGACCGCCAGGTCACCCTAAGTTGCTGACGACGAGGATATCGGGGTTCGAATACCAGTCGGGAGTACTGAACGTGGTTTTCCAATCTCCCTCCATACAAATACGGGTATATTTCCCTTGAAATTATCTCTTCCACATTAGTTATCCCCTAGCGTAATTGATTATCTGTACGGGTAGTAAGACGAGGAGGCAGGAACAACATGCCATGTGTCGGTAGCACCCGGGACCTCCTGAGAGTGGTGTGGCGTGCTAGCAGCCCAGACCCACATTATGAAGAACAAGGAACAACATGCCATGTGTTGGTAGCACCCGGGACCTCCTGAGAGTGGTGTGGCGTGCTAGCAGCCCAGACCCACATTATGAAGGGGAACAAGGAGAGCCGGTGTCTGCAATACAAACAGTGGCGTAGCTTGGAACGTTTACTTTGTCATAACATTAATATATCAAGGTCAAACACTTAGATCTCGCACAGGTGTATGGTGGAGGGCAGAGCCGAGCTCCATGTGTTTATATTCCCCGAGTAACGTGTATTACTACCCATCCATGATGTATATAGAATTTGTTAAACCAATTTTCGGAAGTTGTAGTTAGGAGAAAACGGCCAAACCGAATGAACTACTAATTTTCAAAGTTCGGGGCCCCAGAATGTCAGCGAAAATAGCAGTTTTCCAATCGACCCTTAGCTTGTACGCTGCATGTGTATAAGCAAGTTTGTACAGATGATTATTTGTTTACGTCACCATGGAAACCATTATTTGTGTATGGTTGTAGGCCTACTGAATCGGGGAACACTAAAAGCTTCTCAGTCAGTCCAACCTAATTTTCAGAAAACAAAAAAAAATGTGTAGTGCTTAGAAGATTAGTTGAAAATATATCAAAAAAATATATAATATTTGAATATTAATTTAAAAACAATTCCTTGTAATTTTGTATCGCAATTCACTTTTTTCTAAATTATTTAAATTGTCCGACTTAGAACCTTTTAGTATGCGTTTAGGAGTTTGAAATACAAAAATGACACTTTTTAAAATTTAACGATATGTTTATATACATAATTACATTTTTTAAAACATTTAGGGTTGTCCAAACATATTTCACCTTGAAAACCAAAAATTAAAACTACGCAATTTATAGCAAAATTATTTATAAATAGACATTTTGTTTTATAAAAACAGAGTTTTTGAAATGTTTTAAGCTTTTCTTAAAATCTAAAAGTTACATTCATAGTTTGATCTTGAAACTATTCCTCTAAATGATGATAAAAAAAACATACAAAAATGACAGTTTTTAAATAAACATTTTTAATACAATTTCAGTGTTGCCAACGTAAACAAAATGGTTCTAAGACAGTGACTCATAACGTTTTTGTTTGCTTCAGGATTTTACAGACCCCCTATTTTATTTTGTAGAGAGACTGATAAATTAAAACGTTTATGCAATATTAAGGAATCACTTCCCGCCACTAACTCGAAATGAGTGACTTAGAAGCTTTTATTACTCCCCGATTCCTATATCTCTATGGATAATATAACAAAGAGATATAGAAATGAGAGAGGAGTCGTTTTAAAAGTTATTGTGGTATGAAAGGGTAAACAAAATTAAACGCCGAAATCTCCAAATCTAAGGAAAGATGACGAGTAAACCTTTAACTGAAGGTGTAGTGAGGCCTCATTCTATACAAGTTTCCCCAGTAAAAATGTTTTCAAAGTATTTTAGTGCGATAACATTTATTCTTTTGTCTCTCTCTCTCTCCTTTATTTAGTTTAATTTATTTTATTTTAATAAGCTCATAAATGTACAATCATTAATGTGGGAAATATTTTTTATTTTTGTACAGATATTATAAACTAGTTTTTAGCACATAAGCATTAAATTAAATGCACATTCTTTATTAGCGTAAGAAAGGGTGCTGGCCTTAACTTCACCCAAATAAAGACGATATTATTATTATTATTACCACTGCAACTATTCAATGGCTTACACTGATGTGATAAAGAAAGTAGGCCTTGTCAGAAGATGTCTATCAAAATGTTTGCAGCCCCGAGTAACTAGACCCCCCACGTATCAGGAAAACAGACTACACGAAACTAACGCCTTAGTCCCCCTGCCCTCCTATGCGAGTGGGGGAGTACTTATTTTAGAAGTTCAATAAGGATGATGACCTTGGGTGACAGGACCTGCAATAGTACACAGTTTGGAAACCAGTCTAGGCTCCATTTGTGGCTTCATCCTCTAGCACCGTAAGAGGCCACCCGAACCACTCAGCCAAGGTCTGGAGAGTTAGTAGCTTGTCGTTCTAATTGACGGATATATTGAAACTTATCCATTTATAGGGGAGTCTTCTGTTCCAATAGCAGGTGTGAACTGCAGACAGAACCCTTCCTTCACCTCTGACAAGACATCTTGTGAATGTGGGGAATGCCAGGCCTCCACCGTGGTTCGGATTCCACGTTAAACTGTAGGTCCTCCATTTCATCTCACAATCACCCTACCATTACACATTAGCGTAAGTGCGTATAACCCGAACGGGTAGTAAGACGCGGTGCTAATAATAATAATAATAATAATAATAATAATAATAATAATAACTGCAGACAGACAGACCAGCAGCACACTGGCAGTTATCATCACTTATTAAAGGAACTGTACAGTAGCCTCGTGGCTTCTTTGGTGCTGACTGACAGCTCACAGCTGACTTCTGACAGTCAACATTTAGGTATATACCTAAATTTTGACTGTCAGAAGTGACAGCTGCTAAACACATGTTTTTGCAGATCATATGGTTCGGCGTAGGGATACATAATTTGGTCTGGTAACTTTTCAAAGCTGTCAGTCAGCACCAAAGAAGCCACGGGGCTACTGTAGTTTGTCTACTAGTTTCTAAGGATAGCATTTTATGACAACTAGAAAAGATCTAGTTTCATATATTCGTACATCAAGTCATGTGATTTGCAGCTGTCACTTCTGATGGATACTATCTGTTCAAGATACACGCATATATGTTACTCTAATGGGTTAGTGATGGAAAAGAGGGTTTTAGAGGTAATCTACTCACATTTGCGTGGAAGGAGAGTGGGAAACCACGTAGAAAGAACCACCCTCAGTAGACGCAACCGGGATTAGATCCCCAACCTACCCTAACGCAAGAATGACGCCTTAGAGCACTCTGCCACTGAAGAGACTACAGTAACTGCAGTGTTGACGTCAACAAATGTGTTTGTATTTTCAAAAAAGCCCTTCTTATGAAAATTGAACTGTACCTCTCCTGGCTCAATCAAAGTGTTACGAAGTGATGCCCCAACAAACTTGCACTTGGCAGTGAGCAAGTGTTACAAGTGGATGGGTGTGACCGTGGATAGTTCTATATAAGTGCTTGGTGCAACCACCCTTGCACTAAACACGCAGGAAAGGTCAGGGTTTTTGCAGGGTTTTTTTTATAGCAAAACATTCTTTTTTGCACCAAAATAAGTAAAATATTGCTCCAGTAGAAACACTGAGAGTTTAATTTTCTCCACATGGTGATATCAACAATTGTTGAATATCTGCCATGAACATAGCGACATTAGATGAGAAACTTTTCAAATGAAGATAAAATTCGGTTGATAAATTCCAGGCTACTCTTGACAGATATTCAACAAGTGTTGATATTAACATGTGAGGGAAATTAAGCTCTATGTTTCTAATGGGAAAATATTATACTTCTTTTGACCAAGCAAATGTTTTGATGTAAAAACTGCCCTAAGCGCGCTTTCCCTAGACTACCAGCTATATATATCCTATAAGCTTATCAAACCTAAAAACGAAAAAATAGTTTCCGTTTTTTGGTCTATCTTAAAATATGTTTAGTCAATTTTTTTTAAATAAGCATAACTCTAAGTATACTACTATACGGAGAAGAAAATAATCATGGTGTGTTTTTAGAACTTTAATTTTGTTGTATGAAATTCTCGATCATCGCTTGATAAAAGTTAAAGAGGATCTAGAATGTATTCAATTCTTCATAGCTGGATATTCTGTAGTTGACCTTGATCCTAACCAAGGTTAACTTGTGACCAAAATGAAGTGTGTAAGACAGTACGAGACGTGATTAGGAACTTCACAAAGAAATATAGTGTGATAAAAAAAATCTTAGGGAAAATAATAGGCTGACCAATGCCATGATTGATAAGATGCTAAATGATTGTAATTGCTCTTTGTGCTATCACCAGCAGTGTTGAATTCATCTCAAAAGAAATATGGGAAATTCTCTTTCATCCAAGGAAAGGTTACCGGAATTATACCACCTATATCATTTCTTCTTTTCCCCCAAATTAATATATTCGTCAAACCTAAAAATTGTTCACACCACCATACAATAAGTACTTTAAACTATAAAAGAAAATTGTTTGTACAATTTCATTTAAAAACTTTATGGGAGAAAATCATTGTTTCCTCAAACCTTACATTCGGTACGATTTCAGCTACCAGTTTCATAAATTGTATCTTTTGTTTCCAAAATCTTACTTATATGTAGTTTATAGCTGTAATTGTGAGCTGTAAATACATTCAATTGAAATACAATTGACAGATTAACACCAATAAAAACGAGTGTCATGGCTAAATATGAATGTAAAAATGTATGCGTCAAAACTACTTCAAAATTACCTGTAAGATTTTGGAACCAAGGAAGAGTAGGGTTTAGGTGCCATGGAGTTCTAAGCGAATAAATATTTTAACCTAAAACCAGTGTGAATAACACAAAAACACGCGATAGTGTGAATACACGCCAACACGCGACGTATTACTATTTATTAAAACAGTATTTCCATAACATGGAAGCTGGAAAATAGCATCAGCTTACCTAGAATTACACAAAGTGATTTCTTTCACGTCCTAAATGTGTTATAGTCGCACGGTTAACTGAGAAAGCCGGGATATAAAATTTAGTTCCTAATTGAACCGCTAGATAATGGCGAGATTACAAGAGAATGAGTTGGGCAACTTCCCCCTATCACTGAGAGAAGATTAGCCTCTGCACGAAAAGTGTCCCAAAGGAAATGATAACTGATGGTCCTAAAGAGATAAGGTTAATGACAAGATATAGACTCATAACCGTCCATGACGGATCTGCTTCTTGATGAAGTGCGGGCTATGAAACTAATTTTAGAAAGATTGACTGCTCCAGATTTTATAAATGCATACAACAGTACGAGTCAATCAATTGGATAATTTATCGTCGGTGTTCTAAAAACATAAAATTATATAGCTGTACTCAAACTACAAATAATAAATGCTGTTTGCCATTTTAATAGTGTACATAAAATAATTAATACCAAAGCCGTGGTCAGGGGGGAGAGGGGGTGTTCATCCCCCTCTCATCCCGAAATTTTATTAACAAAATATATATATGGATTTATTTATGGTTCACACAATATCAAAATTAAGGTACAAATACAAATTAGGGGGCTGTGTTACCATAAAAACACTTCAGAGAGCTTCTAGAGGTGTTTAATCATTTATAATTTTCTGAAGCCTCTTGCAATTGGGGTGTGTGTCCACCAAC
>CABFVZ010001308.1:109187-130538 GCA_902151445.1 Timema monikensis
TTGATGAATACTATACCAACCAGCTATACACTAGCTGGATGAAATAATATGTCATATGACGGATAAATATATGCAACAATTCAAGCATATCGGAACAGAAATAGTGCAGAATGAATCCAAAAGGAAGGGAAAAAAGCCCTCCCTCAGAACACACGGCCATGATTCAAGCCCCGGTCTCCCAGTCACTGGCACGAGGGTGGCGGCATAGACCGCGAGACCACCGATGTGGGTTTTGTTTGAGTGTTTTATTATTTTCTAGTCTGAAAGGTGAGAACGGGTGACATTATGTTGTAACAACCTTGTGCTGTGAGCCAACGCCAAGGAATATACGACAGGATCATGTTACAAACGTCAAGACATTCAACATAAGCTCGAGAGAGTATTGTAACGCGGGGGACGCGCCACACTGACCATAGAGTCTGTGCAAAGTCTGGCAGAGGTGGTTCGACGCCTTAGGTGCAACGCAATAAAATAAAAGTACAGTGATTAAAACTTAATGATCTTTTATTTTTAGAGAACATGTATTGTTTACGAAGGCGACTGTACTATCGCCGGCATGAAACGGGTCGTTGTCGTTGGACCAGTTTTCATGTACCAGACTATACGACAAGGTCACCTCGTCGAGAAACAACTGCAACCTGTTCTTATCCCCAAATACTAACAGGGTCGTTCGAGGCCGTTCATCCAACACACGGGACAGGAGCGGTAACAGTTAACCTACACTGGCGACGTGAGTCCATTATCCCATATCTCCACTACTGGCCGGTCTGAAAACATCACTCTACTATCCCATACCTCCACTACTGGACGGTCTGAAAACATCACTCTACTATCCCATACCTCCACTACTGGACGGTCTGAAAACATCACTCTACTATCCCATTACTCCACTACTGGCCGGTCTGAAAACATCACTCTACTATCCCATTACTCCACTACTGGCCGGTCTGAAAACATCACTCTACTATCCCATATCTCCACTACTGGCCGGTCTGAAAACATCACTCTAATATCCCATATCTCCACTACTGGCCGGTCTGAAAACATCACTATACTATCCCATACCTCCACTACTGGCCGGTCTGAAAACATCACCCTACTAGTCCAGACACACACCCGGTCGACACCAGGGAGACTCCGAGAGGACTCTAGCCAGCTCTAGAGGGACTCTAAGTGGACTCATCCCACGCTAATATTAATATCCAAAGCATGACAACACTTCCATGCGAACGTGTCTTCTCTAATTAACACGAGCCCATGTCGACAAGGTATGGCAAGGAGAGTTACACGGGACTACCGCACTTACTATAATTACAGATATTATTAGTGCAACTAGCCGCCACAATGTCACAGCCAACACGACCAAAAATAATACACTTAACAATGTCACCCATCTGTGACGTCACGACCAGTATTTGCGTTTTTCATGGCGAGTCTTAAAGAGATAATACTGAAACTAAAACCAAACATTCTTAAATAGTTATTATAAAAATAATATTTCATTGACACAACATTATAATTTCAAATTTTAAGTTGGTTTTACTAAAAGATTTTTTTTTTAAATCGTCTACATTATTATTATTATTAGCACCGCGTCTTACAACCCGTTCGGGTTATACGCACTTACGCTAATGTGTAATGTTGGGGTGATTGTGAGATGAAATGAAGGACCTACAGTTTAACGTGGAATCCGAACCACGGTGGAGGCCTGGCATTCCCCACATTCACAAGATGTCTTGTCAGAGGTGAAGGAAGGGTTTGGTAATCAGATAAATCTTTGCCGGGACCGAGGATTGAACCCCGGACGCCAGCACAGAAGTCTGACACCTTACCCCTAGACCACCAGCTCACCCTAAATCGTCTACAACTCAGGATATTTGGTTTATTCATGGAAATGCACAGTAAGAATATTCCTTCCAGGATGTAGGGTCTAAACTAGCAAACAAGAAATAAGTTATTTTTTAATTGCAAGACAATGCTGTCCAGGCACAAAGAGTAGAGAGTGTTTATACTCGTCAGAGGAAGGAGGGAAGTGTTATCAACAGATAAACTCAAAGACCTCGAAGGGTGACACTTCTTTTCTTGCCGGGATGAGCGTCTTCCCTCTGTGTCTAGTGCACAAGTATGATAGTGCTTAGAAGTGCTTCAAGCTAAGCTGCAACCCGCTTAATCTCTTTCACCAGGTAGGTAGGGAACGTCGTCAATGAGGTGGAATGTTTCCAGGCGACCTTCGTATCAATGAGGCAATGACAACCAAACACGTTTCCCGCTGATACGGCCAAAGTCCCAGACAAGGCTGAACCTCCAAATAGCCCCTCCAAGTGGAGTTATATAAGTCAGCCATGGGCTATACACATTTTTTGTACGAGCGGACATATGAAAGGTTTTTTTTTCCTTCCAGAATCCTTCTAAATCAGGGCCACCCACCCTTAGGAGTATTTGACCGTACAGGGCCCCACGATCTGGGGGAGTGTGGGGGGAGGGGCGGACATTGTTGCTTGCAAGCTCGTATAGTAAGTAACCTCTCCGTATAGGACTAAATCTGCCCAGGACCCCACGTTTGATAAGGGCATTCCTGTACTTAATTAAAAAAAGTCCTTTAAGAGATCCATTGCTACATAAATCAGTGTATAGAATAGCTGGGTTCATTGTCCACGTCAGTTGGTGGTTACTCTGTAGCAAGGAGGAACTTTCAAGAAACATGGAGGAGGTTAGTGGTCACTCTGTAGCAAGGAGGAACTCACAAGAAACATGGAGGAGGTTAGTGGTCACTCTGTAGCAAGTAGGAACTCACAGGAAACATGGAGGAGGTTAGTGGTCACTCTGTAGCAAGTAGGAACTCACAAGAAACATGGAGGAGGTTAGTGGTCACTCTGTAGCAAGTAGGAACTCACAGGAAACATGGAGGGCGAATAATACGTTTTACCGCTCGCAAAATAAATTGTAAGCTTCTGCTAAAACTAAACTTAATGATGCTTCGATGAAAAAGTGTAATTTTGTTTTGGAGGAAGTCCTGTGTAGTCACTTACTGTCGTCTTCGGGATTTCTGGGAAGAAAAGAGATGGAGAGAGAGATATATATATACAGAGGTGTAGAATAACGAGAGAGAAAGGAGTGGAGATTTAGAGGGAGATAGAAAATAAGAATAGTGAAAGAGTAAGAAGAGAAACAGAGAGCCGGAAAGGAGTGGAAGAATTAGATATTTAGGTGTACAAAAGAAGAGAAATGTAGAGGCATGGAGGGAAACAGCGAAAAGAGGATGAACGAGTTATAAGGCGCGAGCTATAAAGAAAGGGACTGACCCTCCTTGAAGGTCAACTTGTAGCTAGCTACGTGACATCTCGTCCCAGGCAGAGAGTATCAACATGAAATGGCGGTGACACAGCTGATACAACTAACACTTAGTACAGTCACGAGCTAGAGACCGTGTCAACAGGAACACACACTAGTAGGGACATAATAGTCACTGGTATGACAGGTAGTTTTGTTAAAACTGTACAGGTCTGTTACAGGTATGTTAGCCACCCTCTGCCCCATTTGACCAATCACCCTCAGACTGCTCTACACACATGAGAACGATAATGGGAGCCTCGTGTTTATGTTGACAAATGGTCAATGAGTGTTGAGAACATCATCACTGTTTAAACAAACTCTGCTTACCTCTGTCCTGAGAGCCTTCCGAGGTGTTTATACCTCTGTCCTGAGAGCCTTCCGAGGTGTTTATACCTCTGTCTAGAGAGCCTTCCGAGGTGTTTATACCTCTGTCTAGAGAGCCTTCCGAGGTGTTTATACCTCTGTCTATAGAGCCTTCCGAGGTGTTTATACCTCTGTCTAGAGAGCCTTCCGAGGTGTTTGTACCTCTGACTAAAGAGCCTTCCGAGGTGTTTGTACCTCTGACTAAAGAGCCTTCCGAGGTGTTTGTAACTCTGACTAAAGAGCCTTCCGAGGTGTTTGTACCTCTGACTAAAGAGCCTTCCAAGATATATATACCTCTGACTAAAGAGCCTTCCAAGATATTTTATACCTCATACAAAAGAGCCTTCCAAGATAGTATACCTCTAACTAAAGAACCTTCCGACAAAATATGAATTTATTATCATTTTATTGTAATCGATATTTTATTTCAAAAGTGAGATCAACTTGATATTTTATTTGGTGTATGAATATAGTTCTAGTATTTTTCCCACATTGGGTTATACACAGAGATTAATTACACTAATGCAGTAAAAATGAGGTAGAATTTTAGAGGAAATGTATCTGCAATTGTATGGAAACAGATTGGGAAACCATATAGGGGAAAACACCTTCAATACACCTGACCGGAATTCGATCCCCGGCCTGCCCGACGCTGGCAGTCCAGTCCAACACCACAGTGACGTGTTAGAACGTGTAACCACGTTATTGCACGTCTCTCAAGTATTCGTTTGTTTATTTGTTGTTGCTGTACCCACGGTCCACGCTTCAGTTCTAGGAAGGTCAGTTCAGTAAAAGAAAGACTTTCTTTTGCAGTCACTTATTTAAATAGCGCTGAATTGTCCTCGCTAATGGCGAGAATTGGCTGCTTTAGGTTAATTACATCCTCCGCAGTCGGGCCTGTAATAAATATCGAAATGTATTTATATCGAACCGTGTGGTAAATATCGAAGTGTATTTATATCGAACCGTGTGGTAAATATCGAAATGTATTTATATCGAACCGTGTGGTAAATATCGAAATGTATTTATATCGAACCGTGTGGTAAATATCGAACTGTATAGTAAATATTGAAATGTATTTATATAGAATAGTGTAGTAAATATCGATATTCATATCGAACTGTGTAGTAAATATCGAAATGTATTTATATCGAACTGTGTAATCTCGAGAATGTGATAAATCAAAATTTCAAAATTTTGAAGAAGGGACTGTATGTATGTTGGCCAATTGGCGCAGTTTTTCGGTAATAATAGGTCAAGCAGAGGGTGTCCAACCAAACTATATTTTAAAAATCCTTTTTGACTTTTTCAAGTTTTATATTTTAAATATTATTATTTTAAGATCGCAATTTATTGCAATAATATTTTTACACATACACATTCTGAAATTGCGTCACTCCCTGGAGGTGTTAAAAGGTATCAGTTTAAGGCGACGGTCTGTTGGGTCAGCAGATTTAAGTTTAATTTCACAAAGATTATATTGATAGGCCTACATCAATATAGTTGTAAAATGTTGCCAGACACATTCTTTTTTAGTTTCTTCTTCCTTTAACGTAATTAACACCCGCGTCTGACCAGTGGCGGATCCATATCATTTTCATAGGGGGGTCATGATTATAAATAACATAGTTAGGCCTACTTACTATGTTAGATTTATGTTTAAAGCCATTTAATAGTTTCTCATTAATATTTGAACTTATGTAGGTTTTAAATGGTCATACTCTCCAATTTTTTTAAATCCGTTAGTTTTTATAAAGTATTTGGAGTGGCCCTCCAACAATTTTTTTTTTAAATGGTTCGTTCCAGAGGCTATGAGTAGTCTTTGCCTTGATTTTTTTAATTTAATTCTTTTACCAATTATAAGCCACTATTTAAAGTGTTCCTCACATTAATATTTTAGGATATTTAAATACCTCTAGAAGATCATCTTTGAAATGGTCTTCCACCGACAAAATTTTGAAAACTGAATTATTTCAGAAACTGGGCTATTTGGGGTGTTCCTCACCTGAAAATTCTTCAAAATGACATGCATCTAGAAGTCATTCGGAGTTTGATTTAAGGCCATCTTTCAACTTCATATTCGATAATATCAGAGGATTTGAAATATATCTGGGTGGGGGAGGGGGGGTTTATTCCAGGGAGGGGCAAATTATACCAGTTGTCCACACATACTCTATATTCGGTATTCATGGAGTATATGCTCTCAGGCGATTACTAGTCCTCTTTGATGTGTGGTAGTTTACCGTCTCTATGCACGACAAATATTCATACATGAAAACGAATATTTTTTCAACCCCTGCGTGAGTCATATCGATAATTGAATAAACGTGGACGAATAAAGGTCGATACCCACTAATTGCTTAGCCAAGCAATGATCCCTCTATTCCCTCCAGAACTGTGTGTTGTTTTTTTATGGTCTGCTCCAGTAAAGTTTAGTTATGATGGCGTTCTCCAAAATGTCTTGTTTGAGTTCAGATGATAGTTCTGAGGAAGAAAAGATGCTGCTGTTAGTAGCTGTTTTGGAAGATGAAAAAAATTTAGGAGATGGAGGTGTGACTTGTTCAATTAACGCTTCCATTTTAATATAAACACATAAAATATAAAACTTAAATATAATATTACTTAAATACACGTGAAACAAACTGAAAACAACACTTCTTCAGTTATTTTCACCAAACCAGCACTGAGTCTGTTCAACACGGAGCCCAAGTTGCGTTATGCGCATGCGTGACGTAGGTTGGCTCAAGATGGGAGATGGTAAAATTGCACGGCCAGCAATGGAAAAAACATAGCACGGCATAACAAGGCATAGCTTAGCTTAGTTATCTGTGTGAACCAACACATTTAATACATGGTCCGCTATTTTTCTAAAAAGTTAGCACCGCAAATCTTAGCTTAGCGTTCTATGTGAATCTGCCCTAGCGCACGTGTGGACCCGGCATAAGACATGTCTGCACGTAAAAAGACAAAAAAAATGTATGCTTTATCTATTATTATTATTATTATTATTATTATTATTATTATTATTATTAGCACCGCGTCTTATTACCCGTTCGGGTTATACGCACTTACGCTAATGTGTAATGGTAGGGTGATTGTGAGATGAAATGAAGGACCTACAGTTTAACGTGGAATCCGAACCACGGTGGAAGCCTGGCATTCCCCACATTCACAAGATGTCTTGTCAGAGGTGAAGGTGCTTTATCTATTAATTTACTAGCTTTCACAGGGGGGTCAACTGACCCTGCCTCAACTTTGGCTTTCGCTGTAGAAAAGTGAAAAGACAACTTTGGCTAAGGACACGCTGTATAGAAGTGTAAAGACAACTTCAAAATCACAAGTTGACCTTGAGAATTGAGATTAGCTTGTTCAACTGGGACAAATGTGTTAAAAGATTCGAGGTGTATATTAACTGGAGGAAATATGTTACTTTTACTCGTGGGAATGAGATTTGCACAATTTGTTTAGTGAATATGATGTGAAAGTTCCAGAAATTTGATCAATTTCCCAACTTTTCCCTCATTCATGGGTTTTCCAGTTCGCTGGAGATCCTGTCATTCGGTTGTTGTTTTTAGTTTATTTGGTGGAGTTGGCGGGTGACGATCACCGACAGTGATAGGTGAGGACTGAGGAGTGCTTATAGTGATACCAGTGACCATGATATATCATAGTCGATAGTGAGGACTGAGGAGTGCTTATAGTGATACCAGTGACCATGATATATCATAGTCGATGGTGGGGACTGAGGAGTGCTTATAGTGATACCAGTGACCATGATATATCATAGTCGATAGTGAGGACTGAGGAGTGCTTATAATGATACCAATGACCATGATATATCATAGTCGATGGTGAGAGAATGTGTGGATGATAAATGAAATGGTGATTGGTCTATTTTGTTGGTGATAGTGGTGGATTGTTTATAATCCAGGGTGAACTAAATTAGATGGATAACATGTATTAGTAAAACTTTACTGTATTTTCAAAGTGTTATTTTATATGTAATAGAAGTGGTCTTGGGGTAAATTTCCCGCTTCAGGACCCGATGTTTGTGGGTTCAAATCCAGCCAAATACGTAGCACAAATTCCATCGGAGAGGAGGTAAGACCATCGGTCTCTGTGCGTGAACCATGTTTTGAAATAACGCATCGTAGAATAAAGATATTGCGTTAGAGCTAAACGTTTGCGCGGCAATTTCTCGATTACTGGGGCGGCCCCCTTAAAATGGGAAAGTAAGAGACGCGAAAATGGTTCAGTGTTTTAGCAGTTTTTCTATCAAAATATTTTAAACAAAATAAATCAAGTATTGCTTCGCAAACGAAATTTGCTTTCTCCCAATGGTGATAACAGTTGTTGAATATCTGCTATAAATGTCCAGGAATTTATTGATGAGCTTATCCTCATCTAATGCTACTATGCTCACGACAGATATTCAACAACTGTTGATATCACCACGTGAAGAAAACTAAGCTCTTGTTTGTACTGGAGGTGACCTGGTGGTCTAGGGGTAAGATCAGGCTTCTGTGCTGGGGGTCCGGGGTTCAATCCTCGGTCCCGGCACAGATGTATCCGATTGCCAAACCTTTCCTTCACCTCTGACAAGACGTGTATTAATCACAACTTGTGAATGTGTGGAATGTCTCCACCATGGTTCGGATCCCACGTTAAACTGTAGGTCCTCCATTTCATTTCCCAATCACCCTACATTACACATTAGCCTAAATGCGTATAAACCGAACGGGTAGTAAGACGCGGTGCTAATAAAACACTGTCTTTTTCTCGCGTTCCTTTCTATCCCACCTTAAGTCCTCAGTATGTCAAGAATTCTTTTAGCGGTTAATTCCTCCTTAAAGCAATTTTGTTTGGTTTTTTTTTTTCGCACCACGTCTTACTACCCGTTCGGGCTATACGCATAGATTTACTAATTACGATAGTGTGTTAAGGATGTGCACGGTTGAGTTTAGATTAAGTGTACCCGCATTTGCGTCAAGGGAAAGCTGAACATAATTTAAGGGGGGGGGGAGTCAGTATACCTGACCGAGATTCAAACCCGGGTTTCCGATCTAGTAGCTAGTCTATTGGGAGAGTGACGCTTTCTTTAGACCACGTAGCCAATGATGACTAAGAGCTAGCTAATACTAAATATTAGTCATATCTCTCACCTCACACTAGAACTGACCCAAAGACTCTGAACGGAAATCTTCGGTTGATTGACATTTTGTATACTGGAGAGTTTTACTGGCGCAGGGATTACGTTGGTTTGCAAGTTCGGAGTCTGTGTCTAGGTACACTAACAGTTCGTCCATTCTTCAGCCGTTGTGCCTAAAATAAAGGGCTGCGTTTCCGGTGATATTTTCCTCCTAACGACCTGTACATATTTTCTACAGCGACTATCAGCACGTGTGTGTGTGTGTGTGTTAACCGTAGATACGCCAAATTACAGCTACACTGCCCAAGAGGTCTTCAGAGAGAAGAGATGATGGTTGGTTTATTCTCCGAGAGTGATAGTTCGACGAACCGGCAGGAAGAAAGGAGGTCCCAATAACGAGATCTGCGCATGCGCGCCCAGCAAGTGCGTCACGACCTGCCACTCAAACATTTCACCTTCATTTGCGATCATAGGATTTCCGCATAGGGACGGACTAACGTAAGAGTGAAAACCAATCAGTCCAGGTCGGATTAGCTGGGTTGTATTTACAGACTAGTCTCGGGAGTCAATCAATCTCCCAATACAGGAATAACTACAGTAGCTCCATGGCTTCTTTGGTGCTGAGTGACAGTTCACAGCTGACTTCTGACGTCTTTGAAAAGTTACCAGACCAAATTATGTATCCCTACGCCGAACCATATGATCTGTAAAAACATGTGTTTAGCATCTGTCACTTCTGACAGTCAAAATTTAGGTATATTCCTAAATGTTGACTGTCAGAAGTCAGTTGTGAGCTGTCAGTCAGCACCAAAGAAGCCATGGGGCTACTGTACTACACTATGTGAAATGTTAACAGCAAAAAATGTATATATATATATATATTTTTTTTAAACCAGCCACCGTAGTTCAAATCCCCTATATTTTGGCTGAGGTCATTTAACTCGTGTTTTTAAAGCCAAAATACTCTAATATAATTTGTTTCACAAGATAACTGGAGAGTTTCAATACTTGTTAGCGTGATCCTTGCTTTTTTTTAACATTCAATGTTTACACTACCGTTCCCCTAAGCACACGAAAACATTTCATGTAATCAACAGAACCTCAAACAAACAAAAACTGTTCTCACAATCAGCTACAGTTTTTTAAATTATCAAGGTGTTCTAGTTAACCTGAGGCCCCCCCCAAGTACAATATGTGTGAGCACGCCACTGGCAGTTTTCACAGCCGTTGTGTTTACCAACCTCCCCTCTCCCAATTCTCACATGTCAGCTGTATTCACATAAACACACTTAACAGTAAACAAGGAAATAACACCAGAAGGACTATATATAGGCCACAAGAACGCAGGGTGGATAAAGAGAAATTCCCCTAGGTTTCCACGTTTTTTATAGAAGATATTCTCATTTTTTTCAGAACGTTAGATTGAAGCGTTAAGAAATATTTAAGTTTTACTAACATCTTCAAGCGAGAACTAATGAATGATAATAATGATAAGCCCTTCATACTTGAAACCATCTGCAGAACTCATGACTGTGTATGAATTATATATAAATATTAGAACCGCGTTTTACTCCTTCGTTCGGTGTCGTGACAATTGCGCCCAAAGGGTCGACAGGTAGGAGTCAGCTTCGGACTGATAAATGCCTACACCCTGGATTGAAAGGGGGTTAGGCTAGTTTAGGTTAGGGCTTAAAAATGGGTTTGTTAATGGTTATGGGAGCAAATAAGGGCCCTATACCGATGGTTAAGTGGGATGAAATAAAAACATTGAAATTGGCAAATTCGGGTAGAAAAATAAAAAAGTGTGTACAATAGTTGCTACTCTAGGGTGTACTAATAACTCTAATGTTTAAGGGATGAAGAAGGTTGAATTTACGAGATGCACTCACATTTGCGTGTAAAGAGAGTGTAAAACTATTTAGGATAAACCCGCCTCAGTTAACCAGACCGGAATCGAACATAGATCTCCAAGTCATCACTTATCATCAGTCCAGTCTAACACGTGACCGATACATTAGACCAGGGGTATTCAACCCATGGCTCAACGGCCACTTACGGTTCGTTGATTCATTAAGAATATAAAATTGTTTCCAGAGAAAAATATGACAAAAAAGATTTAAAAAAATTTGCATAAGCAACTAATAAAATAAATCCGTATTTATTTACGTATTTTAAGTTATTTTATAAACAGCTTTTGCTTTTTAAGTGAAGAAAAGTAGGCCTATTACGTTTATATAGAAATTTAGGTCTACTTTGAACCGGCAAATGACAACTCTAGTAGACAGGACAAGTCTTGTTACCTCCTGCTATGGAACAGTAAAGAACATCCTTCACGAGAAATCCTAATCCCTGGTGTGAGTGTAAGAATGCGCTGATACGAATATTGTTAGAGCATTCGACCGGATCAGGATATAATCCGGGTGACCTGGTGGTCTAGGGGTAAGGTGTCGGACTTCTGTGCTGGCGGCCGGGGTTCAATCCTCGGTCCCGACACAGATTTATCTGATTGCCAAACCCTTCCTTCACCTCTGACAAGACATCTTGTGAATGTGGGGAATGCCAGGCCGCCACCGTGGTTCGGATTCCACGTTAAACTGTAGATCCGTCATTTCATCTCACAATCACCCTACCATTACACATTAGCGTAAGTGCGTATAACCCAAACGGGTAGTAAGACGCGGTGCTAATAATAATAATAATAATGATATAATCCGGTTCCTCGTTCTCCGGAGCGGACCCAACCAAGACTCAATTTCTCTTCTCAGAGCAACAAGTGTCGGAGGTGTGTGGTTACCATGGTGACGAGGCGGGGACGGGGAGTAGACCGTCACGACGCGGGAGTCCCGGGTTCAATGCCTGCCACACAAGGTCGTCCTCTCCAAGACACGGCCCGGGCCCATCAGCTGCTCCTTGGGCCCAGCTCACGCTAAAGACTTGCTGTGGATGCACACGTGGATCGTAAAACGGGGTCACGTGACGAGCTCTAAGCCAATCACAAAATTTCCGCCTCATTGGCGCGAGGGTTCCTGCTGAAGTTCAACTATTCTCTACTTCGTCCGCTCTGCCTGAGATGTTCGGCACGGGAGAACCAATCAAATCTCGGAACCAACCATCTCAAATCAGTGCGCATGCGCTGTAGAGCTAGAAGCGAGCAGACAGCTTCGTTTGCCGTTGTGAGAAGATTTGAAATAACTCTTTAATGGAAAGCTTGTATCGATGTATTGGATTGAGCCACGACACAGCGTTATAATTTGTAAACATCCATCCGAAGAATGATCTAAAATATATGTTTATCCACTAGAAAATAATATATGTTGATAATCAGCTGTTTTAAGTTGGCATTGCAATGCATCATGGGTCAAGAGACAGTGTATGAGTTGTTGGTCCACTCAAGCCACGTGTGAATCACCGGTGACTTCAGCTTTCCTTTTTTCCGCGTTACATCAGCTTGCAAGACCCTTTCAAAACCAACCGGCTCGATCGTTGCGCTTGCGCCTAAACCAACCGGCTCGATCGTTGCGCATGAGCCTAAACCAACCGGCTCGATCGTTGCGCATGAGCCTAAACCAACCGGCTCGATCGGTGCGCATGCACCTAAACCAACCGGCTCGATCGTTGCGCATGAGCCTAAACCAACCAGCTCGATCGTTGCGCATGAGCCTAAACCAACCGGCTCGATCGGTGCGCATGAGCCTAAACCAACCGGCTCGATCGGTGCGCATGCACCTAAACCAACCGGCTCGATCGTTGCGCTTGCGCCTAAACCAACCGGCTCGATCGTTGCGCATGAGCCTAAGGCTAGTCGTCCACTGGCTGCGTTTTTGTCAGAATTAATTCGTCAGAAATCGGAAGAAAAAATTCGTCAGATTTCGCATATATGGTATCGTCTACTGGAAACGATTATATCAGACGCGAATCAGTCACCCACGATTTCATTTCAGGAAACAATCGTAAAATGGAAAATATAATTACTTTGGAAAATGCGTATTTAGTTAGAAGGCGACTGAATCGAAATAGAAGAAATTGTTGGACTAATAATATATTAGCGAAAAGGAATACATTGGGAGAATTCAATCATTTATTTAATGATTTAAGAGAAGACAAAAAAAAGTTTTTCGATTACTATCGAATGACTCAAGATACTTTTGAATATATTTTAAATGCCATTAGTCCATCAATAATTAAATTTTCAAATTTTCGTGAAATCATTCCACCAGAAGAACGTCTCAGTGTGACTCTAAGGTAAGTTATACAATCGTTGCAATAATACACTTTGTTTAATTTTATTCATAACTATATAAGAATTACATTGTAACATCATTGAAATGTGAAAAATACTGTTGTAGAGGCTGATTTTGCAATTGGGTATTTAAATGTAAAGAGGTTTCATTGTTTGTTAAGGATGCTGGAGATGGCAGTGGTGTGGATGTTGATCCTTCAGTTAAATAGTTTGATGATACACTTGATGGTCCCTGAGAAGCGTATACTAACGGAACTCTTCCCTGTGAATGCGACATCCTGAACGCCAATTCTTCTTCTTCAATAAATATTTGCTGCAGTTTATTCCTAACTATCAGTTTTCGGTTATTTGGCACGCTCTTTAGATAAGGCAGGAGACTAATTAAAAACTGGTACTCACTATCTTCCTTCATTTTATCACTTTCAGAAAATATTTTGAGCTTGGCCTTCTCTATTTCAAGGAATTGGTCATCCACAGATTGTTTTCCTAATTTTTTACGCTTATAGATGTTAGATGTATCTCGTTGAGGAATTTCTTTATTTTTAGGTATACTCGATGTAGAAGGCTGCTGTTTGGTTTCATGTGGGACAGATTCTTGTGAACAAGCAATGTCTGGTGTCTCCAATAATAGCATTTCATTCACTAATTCAGAGTCGACATATTCTGACTCGTTATTGAGTGCACCTTTTACAGGTGATACATTTCCATGAAGTTTCCTTCGCTGAATACTATCAGATAAAAACAGCAGAAATTTATAATACGGCCATGTGGAAATGATTACAGAATCTGCTCCATCCCCAGATTTGTGTTGTTTGGATTTTTGGAATTCTTTTCGAAAAGTGTCTCGAAGTCCTCTCCATTTCTTTTTTACATCTTCCGCTGAAAAAAATTACATATTTACTAAAATCACATATTAGTAAAAAAAATTATTCGTACACCCTATACCTATACCTATATATGTATATATATCTGACTATAGTATTATATTATTTATATTACGTTTAATGTTATAGCTTTTACAATTCTTACCATATTATTAGTTTAATTATTAGTTCCCTAAATATATATAAATATTTATGGAACTAATAATTAAACTAATAATATGGTAATTTATATAATTATATATAATAAATATACTTAGAAACATATAAATATAGAATATATACTATTATTACGTTTTTATTATATAATTTTATTATTTTATTTTTATATTACGTTTAATAATGTTATTGCGTTTACAAGTCTTATCACATTATTTTAGTTATTAGTTACCATTAAAATATTATATTATAAAATAAGGCTAAAGTGTAATTTTTATAATTTTCCGTTCCCGTACCAATCCTGCTATTTTGACTCATTCCCCGTTTCCGTCCCGCAATTAAAATGCCATTTCCGTCCAACCCTATTTAGAAAATTTATTTTTCTGTTGAATAGTATGTAATGGCAAAATCTAAAATAAGTTCATTTTGCAGGTACTTGGCAACAGGCTCCTCGTTCAAGACATTGGGATATTCATTTAGAATTTCAGACGTTATGGTTGGAAGAATTGTTCATGAGACATGTGAGGCTATTTGGGATGCATTGAATTCTGTACATATCCCATTTCCAAGAGACGATGACATTATGTCTATAACTGAAGGATTTTGGAATAAGTGGAACTTCCCAAATTGTGTTGGATGTATAGACGGGAAACACATACGCATAAAAAATCCAAAGCACTCAGGCAGCATGTATCGCAATTATAAACAGTATTTTTCAATCGTTTTACAAGCGGTTGCAGGGCCAAATTACAAGTTTATTGCTATTGATGTAGGAGCATATGGCAAAGAAAGTGATGGTGGGGTTTTTTCGCATTCTAATCTTTCCAAAAAGCTTGAAACAGGAGCATTGGGTGTTGGAAGACAAAACTCACTACCAGGAACAAATATTTCAATACCTTATGTTATTTTGGGAGATGAAGCATATCCACTGAAATCCTACTTAATGAGACCTTTCCCAGTATCAACACTTGGACCAACAGAAACAATTTTCAATGAGCGTCTGTCTCGAGCACGACAAGTTGTTGAATGTTCGTTTGGTATTATTAATAGCAAATGGAGACTACTGCAAAAAGCAATTGAAGTAAGGCCTGACTGTGCCGATAAAATTGTTAAATGTATATGCTTGTTGCATAACATTATAATAGATAAAGAAGGTAAAGAGCAAGTAGTCTCATCTACTTTCCAACAAACACATTCGGAAAACAGTAGATTTGGTACACTAGGTGAAAATAGAGGCACTGGTTCTGCATATGTCATCAGAGATAAATTCAAAACGTATTTTTGCTCAAGAGAATTGTACCATTGAAAATACTTTTTTTTGTACACAATATATTAACCCTAGAATACTACTTCGGGTGAATATTCACCAGTGAGTTTTGGTGCCAGAGTTTTGCCTACTCAGGAGAGTTAATATTATGTGTGTTATCTAGTTAGTCTGTGCCTGTTACTGGCCTAGTGCGTTTATCTGCCAGATAACTTTTAATAATCTTGAACTTAATTCACCGGGTGAAACCCTGTTGTAGAATTAGAGGCAGTGAAATTTTTACTGGGACTATCGCATATTTAACAACCGCAAAGAGTAAAAAAATACTTGTGAGTGAAAACACACTTTTATTTTTATATTTTACTTGTTTGTCATCTAATTTGAATATAATTATTATCTTAATAATTTGGTCAGTGAATTTAAATAGTTCTTTGTGTGAAATAAGTTTAAATAATTAGTCACAAAATACATTTTTTTAAAATAATTAATACCCTTTTTTAAAAGAACGAAACAAAAAACATTTTAAAATATATAACTTATCGTTTAATAGAGTTAAAATAAATTCATTTAAAATTGTCACACTTAATTTGATTTAGTAGTGATGTGACTATAAAATGTTGTAATAGGCTACTCCTTGGTTAAATGAATCATTGTTATAGATATGAATACAAATCTTCCTCTATATAATAAATTACTTAATTGTTTGTGAATTACCATCAGCGTTCATTTCCTCAGCAACTTCTTTCCATAACTTTCGTTGCACGTCTTTCATGTGATAGTTTTTATCCCTCATGTACCAAAGAGACTTTCGTTCACTTATCAAAATTATAAGTTTCTCAACATCCATTTTAGGACCGCTTGAACTCTACACTACACAATACAATTCGTCAGAATAACTGCGAACGATCCCATCGAGATGGGATCGTTCGCACATCGGATGTTTTCGCCCGAAGACGCACGAATTACTTCGGGTGCAGTAGACGACCTTCAATACCTTTCTATGATACCGGATCATTCGCAACTATTCGTCCGACTTGTGACGAACATAATTCGGATGAAAATGCAGCCAGTGGACGACTGGCTTAAACCAACCGGCTCGATCGGTGCGCATGCACCTAAACCAACCGGCTCGATCGGTGCGCATGAGCCTAAACCAACCGGCTCGATCGGTGCGCATGCACCTAAACCAACCGGCTCGATCGTTGCGCTTGCGCCTAAACCAACCGGCTCGATCGTTGCGCATGAGCCTAAACCAACCGGCTCGATCAGTGCGCATGCACCTAAACCAACCGGCTCGATCGTTGCGCATGAGCCTAAACCAACCAATTCAATCGGTGCGCATGCACCTAAACCAAAAGACTCGATCGGTGCGCATGAGTTTACAAAACGAGTCGTTTAAGTTAAGTAAAGATAAAGTATACAGTATTATTGGAAGATTCAAGTAACTTTTAATGAGGAAAGAGCGAGAGCGCTTCCTATACAAATCAAGGTTTAGATTTTAGGAGATAGTGATACAGCTCTAAGAGATAGTGATACGGCTCTAAGAGATAGTGATACAGCTCTAAGAGATAGTGATACGGCTCTAAGAGATAGTGATACAGCTCTAAGAGATAGTGATACGGCTCTAAGAGATAGTGATACAGCTCTAAGAGATAGTGATACGGCTCTAAGAGATAGTGATACGGCTCTAAAAGATAGTGATACGGCTCTAAGAGATAGTGATACTGCTCTAAGAGATAGTGATACTGCTCTAAGAGATAGTGATACAGCTCTAAGAGATAGTGATAGATCTCTAACCCACGTCATGTATCGTCTCATGGCGAGGATTTATGTTATGTTATCTACTTATTAAAAAAGAGCGATTGAGGCCAATGAAACAGTTTTATCGAGTTATTTTAAAATACAATTATTTATTATTTTTCTCGACACGTTTTACCAGCCATTCAGTTCACATGCATGTATGTAACCTACTACTGTGTTTACGATAGTGTGTTAGAGATGTGAAAGGTTGAATCTATATAAGAAGTGCACCCGTATTTTCGTGGAGGGAGAGAAGAGAAAAACCACCCTAAGTATATCCGACAGGGATTCAAACCGCGATCTCCCCGCCATTCGACCACTGAATACCCGCCATGGTCCGGAACGTCTAAAAGGGGCTGGTTTGAATCCCGGTCAGTCCAACGGTTCGTTTTAACTTGAGACAGAACCCTGTTGTCGGCATACCTAACCACTGAGCCACGGAGTCGCGCTAAGAGAGTCGCCATTTGACCCAGAACACGTCAGTGGGACGGGGATCCTCGCGACATTTCGCATGCAAAACGGAGTGACCTTGAAAGGCAGTACTCGGTTAATAGATGGGCCACGACAGAGTGTTTGGGTGAGCGGTTAGCAATCTTGCATGTGGCCCGGCACGACGAGATTTGTTGTTCCTTATAAAAAAAACACACAACTGAGGTCACACGGTCTAAGACGTCACTATGTCAATTGATTATATTGTCTGTAACACTAAGGCTGTGGTTAGATTCACGGACGGACGATCTGGGGGGAGTGGATTAGCTAATGCAGCTGCATTTCCTTCCAAATAACTTTTTCATTTCTTAATCAATGATAGCCCTCATAATGAAACTAGACAATTAAAAGAAAAGGTAACCCCCCCTCCCCAAATGTTTATCATAGCCTTAATCTTTTAGGCTAATTCTGATGTATCTTCTTTTAAATGTAAGTTAAACCCATTTCATGTTTAGAAAGTGCGCGTTCAAGAAGGTCAAACAATAAGAGTTGCTCAGAGCTGTCAGTGACCCGGGCTGGTATCGAACCAGGACTTGGAGCTGTGACCCTTCTTCTCACACTTGGGTGATATTAAACGCACATATTAAAAAAAATAATGAAACATTCTTTGATAAAATAAATAGGATGTAACGTTTGAATATCCATCAAAGATCTTTAATAAAAGATTTACCCGATGCTCAACTGTTTTGCCAAAGAAAATGGCTGAGTTTTTATTTAAATGTTTAAGATGGGATTGTAGGGGACGAGAGAAAAGGACATTGTTTTCACAGTTTTTAGAAAAAAAAATATTTTTTTCAAAAATAAATCAAATATTTCTCCAATTTAACATAAGAGTTTAATTTTCTTCACATGTTGATATCTGTCACGAGCATTTGATGAGAAACTTTTTAATAAAGAGTAAAAGCTTGATATCATCATGTGGAGAAAATTAAACTAATGTTTTCTGGAGCAATGTTTTGATTTATTTTGGACAAAAAAATGAATGTTTTGATATAAAAAAACCCTGCAAAACCACTGAACTTTTGTAGAGTCCTCAATATTGAGAGACAAACTGCACCCTTAGCTTTGGCCTATTTAAAGTGTTTCTCTGTTTTGAATGACCAAATTTTTAAAAGTTTCATGGTCCACTCGTATACAACAAGTATTTTTGACATTATTGCACGTCCATTTTTTTTTCTAACCACATTTATATTGCACAGACATCGAACGTGATACGATTTAATAGCACACATTTTCTAACAAAGGTGGTGTCAACCCTTATCATTAATCTAAATGATTAATTTATTCATAAAATAATATTTCTTTACCCACTTCGGTGTCCGCGTGGTCTAACGCGCTACTCTCGTGTTGGACTAGACTGCCGAAGACGGGGAGATCGGGGGCGATCCCGGTCGGGTGCAGTGAGGGTGGGTTTTTTCTCAATGGGTTTTCACTCTACTTCCATGCAAATGCGGGTGCACTTCCTCCCAATCAAATTTAGTACACATATTAGCAACTGATTCCATCAGACGGTTTAACCCAAAATATAGAAAGCTTACCTTAAATTGGTTTCATTAATTTTCACATAAAGTATTTTAGAAAAAAACAAACCTATGTACTTAGTGCAACCAAGATTGATAACATTTTACTATTAATATTGTTATTGAGCATATCTATCAAACGAGACAGTGAATTGACGTATGAATGATAAACGGTACATATAATAAATTTTCTAGCTGCCTGATAAGGATATGTGGAAAATAAAATGTGGCTTATAAACTTGAGCCATTGTTTAATCGGTAAACAGTAGGCCTATACGTTTTAAATGAAACTTTTTTTGTTCAATATAAGCCAAGGCTGTAACAATTGGGGCCTAGTATTTATCTTATTAGAACACTAATAATTATGACTATCACAATTGTATTCTAAATACTTCAGCACGCTTATTTGTGTCGAATTCTATTTCCTACACTCATCAAAATATACGGTTAGCCTGGATTAAACTCAACATTAGAGTTTACGGTATAAAGTAGCTTTTTATAGTGTTGAAAAAGTAATAATTACTGGCCTATTGTTGTCTGTTAGTAATCACACTCAAGATATTGCAAACATAATTATGAAAAATAGCAATAATATTGAATCATATAAAACTTACCGAATCAAAACGACGATGTAAGCTTATTAATATATCCAATTCTCCCCTTGGAATCACGACTATCCAAACGAAACTCGAGATATCAATTTATTTCAAACGTTAACAATTAATTTCAAATTCACAACACACACCACATGATGATATCCAGCCGCACGTTCGAATCTTTCAGTTTTAAAACATTTTAACTACTACGAAACAAAACAAAAACCAGTTCGCACATTTTAAAATAGAGCTAACCGATAAACTTCATAACCGACACCTAAATAAGAAACACGGTGACGTCACATCGTTACAATTTGCCGCAAAACTACTTGTAAATGACTCGAAGAATGGAAAGAAGACACAAAGCATTTAAACGGACGAACTCAACCGTCTACCAACCGAGCAACACTGCCGCTTCCAATCCAACGGTCGTTTTTTCTCACTCCGTGACTGAATGGAACAGTGCTACCAACCTCTCGACAACACGATACCCTAGAATAGAGCAGAATATTCTCTCAAAGCAGGGAACGCGCTACAAGAGTGGGTCGCAGTTTAATTCGCTAATTTAATACGTTTAAAGTAATTTTCAAAAGAATATGGATTGAAAACTACCCGACCCATATATTGTGATTTTAATTTTAAATCATTTCTTCATATATAACTCACAATGTATACAACTTGACCACCATATTTCTTTTTTAGATTTTATTTGCGAAGAGAGATAAAGGCTATATATAATTAGGTCAAATTATATCGACACCTTTAAAGGAATTAAAATAAATTTGAATTAAAGCCAACCTGAGGTGTAATTATATACTAATTTTATTTTACAGCTCTCAAAATTGTCACCAAACGTCAAAGGGGCGGGTGTAGAACACATTATTTGGCATATGAATATATGAAAGAAATGCAATACCAACTTTTAGAAGGGTCAAAATAGGCTGTGCTCTGTTATCTAAGATAGAGGTATTAATTTTTAGTGGTTGGCACTACCGACTTTAAAGCGAGAACAAAACTTGTGACCAAATACCACCCTTGTTAGGGAGATGAAGTCCAATTTTCGTAGGAAGGGCCTTATCTGATAGATATAAAAATTATTAGATTTACTTAAACAAATATGTTCGTATCTTTTAAAAGGAACATCCTGTGAAAATTGGAATGAATTTTAAAAATATTAGTCTTTTCCCCGAGCTGCACGTATCAACTAATTTACATTGATTGGGTAAGGAGGAGCAAAGTATAATTTGGATGAAGTGCGCCTGCGTTCACGTGGTAGGAGATTGAGAAATCGTACGTTTTTAAACACCTCAGTACTGCTTTCCGGGGGATTCGAACCTCAAGCAGGGTACCATTCAGGTGATGAAGATAAGGACCAGGTACGTCTCGAGACAATGCTACTGATAACGTCTGTTCAAGGTCACAGTGACCTTCACCCACGAGCTTACACACACATTCATATCAGAACAGAGTGAGATTATACTGCTATAGCTCTGAGTTATGACCGAGGGGTGAAGGGAGGAGTGGAGGGTAGCAAGGGGGGGGGGGGGTTGACTGATC